>MNCI01001992.1:479945-505342 GCA_015680685.1 Gnetum montanum | reverse complement strand
CAAATGAACAATCAAGATTACATCTTTGAAAAGAACAAGCTAATCTTAAAAGGCCCAATTGAAGTTATTGAAAGGATATTTGCCCATATGTAGGGGGAGCCTGTACCTTATCAATATCCTAGATCTTTTAGACCATGGATGTAGGGGGAATCTTTAGGGTCTCTCAACAAAAGATACTCAACCTGCAAGATGTCCTACTCTAGCATCCATCGCAAAGAATGAGCAAGTAAGAGATAAAGGAAAGCTCTTAATGGAATTTGGTTTTTCATCATCAACCTATGAAATCAATGCTAACGGATGTGTACTCTTTAACTAATATTCATCATGTTTTCTAGCTTATTAAATGTTTGTATCTCTATGGGATTGTCATATGATGTTATGCAAGTTTATCTTATGGAACTTTGTTAAGGGTTAATTTTGCATTAAAATTACAATAGATCTATTTTTCTATCCTCCTAATTTAAGAATGTGATTTTTTTAATTTATTAAATCTATTTTATTCTATTTTATATATTTTCTTTTTCTAACCATGTACTCTCTGCTTCTTCGTAAATCTCATTTTACATAACTTTTTAAATTTTCATTATGTCATGCATAGAATTTTTTTTCTTTTTTATTATATTTGCTTTACTTTTACCAACTATTTTATGCATTCTTTTTTGGTTGTTATATGCTCATGTTTGGAAAAAAAAAACACTACCTTAGATTATTAGAATTTCTAACAGTATGCAAATCCCCTTTCACTTTAGAGATTTATTTCTTTAAATACTTTGGTGACTATGGAATGCTTAGCTCATTTCATGTAGGGTTTTTTTGAATCTTAGATTTATGATGATTCTGACTGCAACATCTTTGTAGCATTAGAAGGAGGATGATTCATAGAAATTAGCATTATTCCAAAGATATGATCATTAAAAAAAATTTATGTTTAAATAACACATTAGGTTGAAATACTGACATCACATTTTTTCTTCTATAAATTTTGCATTTATTCTAAATAGATACTCTCACTCTCTATTTCAAGTTTAAACCTAATTACACGAAAAATCAAAGGCTTGGTAATAGCCCTGTGAGGTCATAGTTACTGTTGAAACATATTGATAGATATGGCATCATTCTCCAATTTAGATTTCTTTAAGCCTTAAAGACATTAATTTGAGGATAAAAGGAATCTTCAAAAGGATTGAACCAACGGAACTACCAGATAGGCTACACTAAGTAAGAGCTAGGCTACCTGCTTACATCATACATGTTTAAATTGATGGTAGAATATGAAAGGATAAATGATCTACCTCCTTTCCTTCCTAATCTAGATCAACCTATTAAATTGGATCATGAAGAAGCTAAGGATATCATTGAATTAATTATGAAATAAGAAAAAATATAGGAAAAAATACATTTGTAGATTAAAGAGGCTAGGATGAAAGCTATTCTAGATCAGCCTCTTGGTTTTCACATTACTGTTAGAGTAAAAAAGGGAATTGTAGCTCTAGAATCATACATTCACTGTATTGATGAAGATTAAGAACTACTAATTGAATGGATAACAAGATCAACTCTTTTTAACATTATATACATAGCATTAATGTCATGATTACACAAAAATATTTACCTAGATTTATTCCTCCTAGAACAGGACTATCTAACCTTAGTGTTCAACTAAGCTCTATTCTTGCACCTAACCATCTATTTCCTTCCAATAATACTAGTAACCCTCATTCTTTTTTTTTTTCATTCTTATTTCTTCAATCCTCTAATCCTTTTCCTGGATCTATATACTCTATTCCTTAACCCTAGCCTACCATACCTCTATTTTCTCTTTCATTTCTTGCATCTATCATCTCATCCATGTTTAAAATTTTCTAACTTGATAATGCATAGTCTTTCCTCCTATATCTACCTAATGCTATTTTTTTGGGCATCCCTACTTCCACAACATTTGTATCCATTTCATACATGAATCTCCCTTTGACATCATAACCTATTATTGTAGCTTATCCTAGCCTTCACTCTTCTAGAATAGATCCATAACTATTATATTTTCAAAGTAATGAAGATAAAGCAAATAAGATATTGGTTATGCAAGGAGTTTCTTCTATTTTCTTGGATTAATTGCTAAGTGATCCTATGAGCTCTACTATTTTCATGCTAGTTCTACCTAAAAAGGTTTCATTATCATTATTTACAATGTATAATGGTGAAATGGATGAACCTATGAATCATGTAGTCATGTTCAAAAATGAATTCATGCTTCTTGCTCCTTGTCCTCACATGCTGCTAACATTTTTCTTTAACTTTCTCTTTGGAAGAGAACTGGAATTATACAGATCTTTGCCCCATGGTTCTATCACCTGACTAGAATAATTATTAGAAGCTTTCATTGAATGATTCATGTTTAATATTCCTCAAAGAACTAGTATCATGTTATTTGTAGCTACCAACTAGGCTCTAAATCAATCCATTGATAAGTTCATTTTTGGATGGATATTAGAGTCAACCAAATTACCTTATCATTTGAAGGAATGTTACTTATAGGACATTTTCAAAGTTGTAGTTATTGACTATATTTATAAGAGGATGACTTATCCTAAGCCTCATTATCTAAATGATGCTTTCATGGATACCAAATAGATTTAATAAGCTACCATTCAATATGGTGATCATGAATTCTTGTCAATTCATAATAAAGCTAATAAGGCTATGAGAAAAGAGAAGGGTTATGCATTGAAGAAGCTGCCATTCAATATTGTGATCATGAATTCTTGTCAATTCATAATAAAGCTAATAAATCTATGAAAAAAGAGAAGGAATAATGAGCATATCAAGGTATTTCTTCTCTTTCTAAGGGACAAAGTAATATTTCCTTGCATCTTCTTCAACTTAGTAACATAGGTCTTAAAAAAATACATATTAGTACACCAAGATACCCATGAGGTATTCTTTGCTTTTTAATAACCCTCTTAAGGATGAACACCTTAAGAGGAAATAATTTTTTGATTAGGCAAGCATACATTGTCATTGTATTTATCTTATAGTAATGAACCATTCTCAAGGACAAGAGAATAATCCTAAGGTACCTAAGTAATATGACTATTGGAAGTACCATGATTATCATGAGAGAACCAATCATAAGATAGACATTTCTAAAGATCTAAAGGAAGACATTCAAGATCTCATATATAAGGACAAAATATTAGTGGAAAATAAGTCATTCACTATGCATCTTGATAAGCAACAACCGAAAGTCTTTTAGAATTTCTTAGAATCTAGAAACACTATTTTAGGTTTTAAGCAAGAACACAAAGTTCATAATCCCTTATTTAGGAAGCCATATGTCATTTTTTGGTTAACCTATGAGGGTCATTAATACAATTCACCACATTTTTAAAAGTCTTATGTACATTTTTGGTTAGATAACTTTACCCCTTCATCAAAGTTAAGTTTCTTTTCTTCACCACCTTATTATATTAACACAGCCTCAAGTAACCAACATCTTATTATGTCTCACCCCATTACATACTCTCATCACCCCACTCCCACTACCTAATCCATCCATCCTTCTTACTTCCATCTTATTCCATAACATTTTGAATCTCAAAATACCTCTTTACTTGCTATATCCCAAACATCAATAACCTCTTTTCATTAACTTAATGTGAGAATCCTCACCTATAGTTAGTAGACCAACAAGTTACAATCAAATAAATAGAAGTCAAAAGGTTACTGATGCACCCAAATAACCTTTCAAAAACATCAAAGATGATTTTTTTCTAGCAATAAAAGAAACATATTCTTTTAATTGGTCTCCCAACTTTATCTAATATGATACAACCAATCATAGTGGCATCTACTCCATTATTGTCCTAATCAATGAATAATAAACTCCTACAATAAATGACTACTATTCTTCATTTAAAAGGAACTAATGTATCCTTGTATAATCTCATAGAAATATATAAAGAGCATCATGTTATTTTAGATAATGTTTCATGGGTAGTGAGTATACCCTACACCCAACCATATGAATCACTAGCATTCACTTAGTGATCCGATCGAATTCCAAAGACTTTAGGTTTCTAAGCACACTGTCTAGGAGGTGAAACTAATCTTTGCAATCATAATCTTTCTAGTTTCACTTGTGAACTGCAAGGGTATGATTAAGTGTAACTGAGGTATATGATTTTTATTATTTTATTTATTTTATGTTTTAAGTCACCTAAGAATAATAATAAAGAATAAAGTATTTAATTGCTAAATTAATCTAACTAGCTAACACTCAACTAATCCTAACATAAGAAGCTATTCCTACTTTCCATACACATCCTGAACACATATAGCACTACTAGGTTACCAAACATTAAGCGTTATTTGGATTACCAGGCATTAAACATATGCTTGAAGTGCTCATACTTATGCTTGCTATTTAATCTATCTTAATTAATTACTTAAAAACATTAAAGGAAATTTCTTTAATATTAAATGCTTAAAGAAAACAATTAATTTAGTCCAAGTGTTGTAATATTTGATCATGAAGATCATCTTTATTTCCACACACATTGAAGTGCTTAGGTATAACAGTGCTTAAATAAAGATCCATACACTCTTTAACTCTTACTGTGGGCATTCAAAAAATATTCTAACTTCAAAATTAAAAAACATAAATAGCTCTACTATAATTATAAAAACTTATGCCATAAATGCAATGAGTAAGCATATATTTATAGGTGAAATAGGGTTCCCCATCAATGGGTACATGTCAACTAGTCAACGCCTATGTCAATGACATCATGTCAACGAGATCCCATCACTAAGGTTGCATCGATAACATCCCGTTGATGCAACCAAACCATGATGACTTATCATACCCTTACAACTTAATGAAAAATCATCCTCAAGTTGTTTACAAAATTTGGAAAGTTATGAGATTATTGATTGACTAAGTAAACACACAAACAACATAGCAACAACTGAGTGCCCAAGTGTATGATTTTGTGATGATTACAAAATTTTGGTATTTAGAACAACAAAACTAAACACTAAGACAAAATTGGAAAACCCAATTACTCTGATGGTGTGAAGATGATGAAGAAGATCAAACGGTCCCAGGCAGTGGAGGCTCTTGAGGCTCTAAAGGACATTCTCTTGCTCTTGCCAAATAGAGTGGTTGAGGTGGTTGTGGTTGTCCTACAGTAGTTGCAACTTCTGGCAAAATATGAAAGAGGTTCAACAATTCCTTCATCTCCTCCTCCTTATTTCAAGGATCATTCACAATCCACGCTACATCGTTAATGTGGATCAGAATAGGAATATTCCATAGAAAAGGCATTGTAAGAAAAAACTCCTTCACATTCACAAACCAAGCAACGAATGGTTTACATTCAATGTTGAATAGTCTAAGTGCATTTCACAGCTCCTGGTAATTGTTCATCCTCTTAGCTAGGTTTTTAGTGATTTATTGTTGATTAGTGAACTTTTGCTTGAAAACCTTGAATTTGATGCTTGCAATCTCAAGCTTCTACTTAGTTTCTTTATGGTGCTTGAACTCTACCTTGTACAATAGCTATGAGCTAGCCACTTGTTTCTCCAATTCTAATTACAATCTTTCGATAGTCAACATTGCCAAATTCACATACTAGAGATTAGCAAGCTCCATGTATTCAATCATCTCCTCAATATATAACTCCTTCATGCGAATTTCTACTTTGTTGTAATAATTTAGCCCATCAAAGATAGAAATTCAAAATCACCTTCTTCCTTGAGCTACTAGAGGGTCTCATTGATTTTTGCATTTGCCATCTAGATATTTTTTTCATTAACTTCTTTTTGTAGACCAACTTAATCTCTGTAATGGTTATTGACTCTCTCAAATTTGAAAGCCTCGTTCTTTTAGGTGGCTATCTCAATCATAGATTGTTGGTTAAGGGCACAGACTTCCTCCATGGAAAGGTTTCTATTTTCTACTACCAATATTCACAACTCATTATTCATCCTAGCTAGCTGCTCTTATTGTTGATGGATAAAATCTACCATTTTTTCTTCTATACATCAACATTCTGTAGGCGATGATTCTCTATGGTTAGAATTTCATTCTCCTAGTGCATCTGGGCCAAGTCCTTCTAGATGTTCTGCATTGTGGAATTGGCCAAGGATTGATCAAAGACCACCATCTCGTTTACATTCTCAACCTTCTTGAGTTTGTCTTGAAGCTATTTAAAAACTTCATCATGGATTAGTGTTGGGTTCAGAAATGTAGGATCAGTGAGGTGGGCCCTTAATTTCATAACCTTCAAAGCCAACTATTGATTTTGTTCTTGGGCTATTTTGAGTTTTTCCCCATTATGATGCATTTTCCCCTTGCTTCAAGTAGCTCCAACTAAGTTACAGTGACTGTATCCATAATATCAAAGACATCTAGAATCAATTGCCTAGTTCCCACTAGTTGGTCCAACAATTCCTCATGCTAGGCTACAACAAGCTACCACTAATGATTCTTGCATATTTCTACACATCTCTGAGTGTAGAAACATCTAGTATAGATGTTTTAGGTGCATTAATTTTCTCAGAAATTCTATTAGCAACTACTTCTACCACCATCTCTTGCCCATAGTGCTACATCACCAAGAAAATTGCCCCTTCACCCTTCTCTAGACATACCAAAAAGGTAGTGGCATTTTCAGAGATGTCTAGGAATTGCTGTTATTGTGAGAGAGATATTCTTACCTCTCAAGTGCTAGGATTCAACCCCATAGGCACCTAAAATATTTGGGCTAAGAAAATTGGCCCCCCACCTTTCATTTGACTTATTATTTGGGCCACTTTGTTCAGGTGGCTCATTACTAGTCAATACATAGATGGATCACCACCACTCATTCCTACTTTCTTCTCCTGCTACTGCAAGAGCTACTCTTGGATCTTGTGCATCTGCTTAAGGTTAGTGTAGGACTCCAACATTATTTTATGAGTAGATGGTGATTTTTTCTCCTCTGCCTAGATGACTTAAGTAGGCACCTTGTCCTTCATCATTTTTGTCCAAGAGGTGGTTAAAGTGTGTTGGACAACATCATTTGTATAGCATGTTATGCCTCCCCTCTTGTAAAATTTTCAAATGAGACATGGAAAAGGAAGTGACTTACTTCCACATTCATTTTTCTTAAAGTGCTTATCTATCTCTAGATAGATTACCTATAGAAGATTGACTGGGAATCTACCACTTAGAGTAGCACAAGCATGGGCAAAGAAGGTTTTGATCTTGCTTGGCCTCACCATTAGATTGAGGTAAAAGGCTGAAATCTTAAAATATGCATGTTTTGCCATGGTGAATGCAACCAAACTTCTTATGACCTACTCCATAACATCATTGTGTCCATTATTTCTTGATGCCAAGATCTACCTACATTGGAATTTCAGCAAAATTGGTCCTAGTTTTTGGTAACCGAAGGGACTCTAAAATTGCTTTCACTATGTAGGACATTGAAATGTCCTTAATCTTAACTGTTGAACCAAATTGTTAATTTTTCTAGAACAAGTATGTCTCTCCCATGTACCACTCCCTATTGGAAGTGATTGTAGGCCATATGGGAGAGGTCTATAGTTGGGCTTTGACTTCTTGAGGTGCAAACTCCAAAAAGTATCCAAAGTTTAACTCTTGGAACATAGATCTCTGGACCTTTTGGTTTGTGATTTGCTTGAAAAAGGCCTTCATCAAGGTGACCTCAAGGTTCAATCTAGGCTCTAGTGCCTCATCTTAGTGAGGCTATTCTATCATGGTCGCTTTTGAAATCTGTTAGATAGATTCCACTTTCAGCTCCTCCTACTTCCTATTCTTGGTCATTTGTCTCTTGGTTGGGATGATCCTCCCTCCTACACGTGCTTTTCCTTAGGTGCCATTTGTGATCACAATGTAACCAAGGATTAGCATAGAATGTGTAACTTATAGCATTTAAGTATCTTATCTCATTGGGAAGTTACACTTAGGATAACTTTAGACCATGGAAGATTAATTATTTCATTATTATTTTAATGTTATTTCATTTATAATGTTGATGAGTGGCAAGGTACCCTACACTCAACCATATGAATACAAGCATTTCACGCATGATCTAGTCGAACTCCGCAGATAGACTAGTTGTGGTATCTAGATAGTTACTTGTAGATCATAGTTCACTGTCTTCCCACCTAGACTAATATTAGCTTTGTCATGTATGGTTTAGTCCAGAGTGAGGTGTATGATGTGTTCCTACACTAATGCTACTCCTATGAATAATGGGAAATAATATCAACTAAACTAGGGGAGAGAGAGAGTGAGAGAGAATCTAAGCTAGCCTAAGTGCGATGAGCATCCATTCCTTAATCATCTATACACATCTTGGACCTTGTGCATGACTACCACTGGGATTACCAAGTGCATGGCCTAAGTACGCTACTAGATTACTAAGCAGTCACACTTAAATGCTTGTGATTAAGTCATACTCATTCCACATTACTAGGAGGTAAGGGTGAAGAGATATTAACTAAGAAAGTAGTAAATAACAATAACAATTAAATAAATAAATAATTAAGCTAAGTGGATGCTACAATGATGAAGTAATCTCAATCTTTATTGCTAGTCATGTGCGCATCCAAGTACATCACACTCAAATAAGGATGTCGTACAATTACAATCACCACACTATGGGCATGCACTGGGAGAAAAGGGTTGAGAGGAAAACTGACAAAGAGTCTCTACAAAACTACAGAACTTAATTTATAAAAACTCTAAAGACTCCTATTAAATATTACTACTTCTTATTTATATGTGAGGAAGCAGGCTATGATATCACATCCACGATATCACGTACGCGATATCATGGGTGCGATATTACAACCAACAAATTCATGACTCATCATATCCCCATGACTAAATGAAAACTCATCCTCAAGTTAAAGTGAAAATAAGCTCCATTGATTACATAGTGGATAGGTTTAGGATTATTAACTAGCGAGAATGAGTTCATGCCATAGAGTGGAATTAGAAAAAAATTGAGACACAACACAGAGAATGCAAAAGAAAATCCTATGGCTACAAAATTGATGGAACTCATGTAGTTCCTGGTGGTGGTGGCTCCTCCATGGGTGCCTTTCCCTTATCTTGTGCTCCAAGTCTTGGGATTTGATGGCATTGAAGTATGGCCTGGAGTTTCTCTTCTTCGATTTAGGGATCCTATGTCGTCCATGCCAATGTTCCGATGTTTGATGGAGTCGACACCTCCCATGGGCAAGGTAGTTGCAGAAACATTTTGTTTGATTTCACATACCAAGCTGAAAACACTCATCATTCCTCCTCATAGGCTCTGGCTTTGTCTCTTTATTCTTAAAAATCTGCAAGCCATTGAGCCAAGTCTATTGTGACACCTTTTTGCCCCAGGTAGCTTGCTTTAACCACCTTGAGTTCAGAATTTGCAACCTCAGATTTTTGCAATATATTCTTGCATTCTGCAAATTCTATTTCATATTTGATGTAGGTGGTCGCTACCTCTTGGTCAATCTCTGTTCTTGGGCATCCTACTATTAACTTGGCAAGGTTGGCATACTGTAGGTATGCCAACTCCATGTATTCTGTAAGGTCATGGATCTCTAGGTCCAGGTTGTTAACTTCTGCCTAGTGGGCAAATGCATATGTGTCTAATATGGCCTGCCAGTCAGTGTGTTGAGCACTGAGAGCATTGATGTGGGCCTTGGCCATATGGATCTCCTTCTTGATGATTTGTTTATACATCCTCAACTGGTCCCGGAAGTGCTCCTTTAGCTTTTCATGCTATTTGGCCTCATTCTTCCACACGCTTATTTCAATAGCCATCTTCTAACGAATGGCACATACCTCCTCTATTGAGAGGGTTTGATTTTCCCTGGCTAAATGGTTCATGTCCTAGTTGACCCTGATGAGTTTTTCTCACAATTTTTGAAAATGTTCTTTGAGAACATTCTTTTTCTTCTCCATAGAGGTCAATCGAAGGTTGTCAAAAAAAAGTTGATTTTTTTTCTCTTGTAAGGCCTTGAGTGCCTTGGTATGCACGTAATTTTTTAATTGTTCCATAGAGGCATCCCAAACATGCTTCTCTTTTTCTTCTACCACCTTCTTATTCTCCATCAATAGTTTGGTTAGTTGCTTAGTTTTAAAAGTGTCCAGCTGGTCTACGAGAACAAACTAAGAAGGGTCTCGCTTTGCTGCTTGTAGGGTCACAAGCCTTTCTTGTAATCTTTGCAACTATGCTTCAGCATGGTCATCCCTTATCTCTGTCAAAATCAGCTTTCCCTTGGTGAAAATGAGGTTTGATTGGATTGTTGTAACATCCTATGGGATGTTGAACAAGGATGTCATTACTTGTCCTATTTGTAGCAATCGGTTAAGTACATCCTCATGTTCCACAAGAGTCATTGAGGTTTCAGCCAGAGTTTGAGTATCCTGTGCTCCTATAAGATCTACAGGTGGCACAATAGGTACATTTAATGATTCTTTAATATGGTCTATGACCACTTCTATGACTCCCACTACATCCTGGTACTGAAGGACCATCATTGTGGCACCTTCATTAGTTTCTAATTGCACTTGAAATGATGCAACATTCCTTGAGATCTATTGTGACCAAATGCTCTTCCCTCCTCCTGTATGGATGGACACTTCACCCCTTGCATGATCCAAAGAAACTATGTTGTATGGCATTGTCAATGACGCAGAAGAGATTTGCATCATCACGAATTACCCAACTGACCATCTCAGTGATGGCCCTAAGATGGCTCATCGATGGTCTGTAATCTTGCGATGGTGGTGGTGGTTGATTCTACTAGCTCATGCTAGGCCTTACTTCTTTTTGTTGGCTGGGTCCCGTGCTTGGAAGTTGGTTGGGTCTTGCAAGTTGAGTTTCAATTGGCCCTGCCATTTATTCCTTTTCTTGTTCTAGCCCCAGTGTCTCACCAGTGATTTTTCTTGCAGTTAGTGGCTTTAGCATTTCAACATATTAAGCATTTTGGGCTTTTTGGAGGACATCATTGGTGTATCCTTTGATACCAGCACGTCGGCACAACTTCCTAATAAGATAAGGGAAGGGCAACGCAAGCTTCCTTATCTTCTATCCTTCAAACTGCCTCAGGATCTTTGTAAAATATAGATGAGGTAGGTTAGCATTAACTTTTCCCATCAACACTGCACATCCTCTTGCCACATATGTTGAAATTATTTTTTAGCCCTTTGTGGGGAAGAGGTGATAAGTCCCTATTTTAAAATAGATCTTCTCTTCCATCATCAACTCCTCAAACATCTTATCTTCCTTGCCATACGTCCTTTCCAACCAAACCCATTGCGCATCAGGGTCTAAGTGGGTAGAAAAATGAGCAATCTTTGGACCTATATTCAGAAGGTTTAATACTTACAAAATGGCCTAAATAGAGAAATGAACTGTCAGATCATAAATGTTTACTGTGGTGACTTGTTCTTTGCTGTGTGAGAATTGGTATGTTTCCGCTAAGTACCAGGCACTACTTTCAGAGAGGATAGTCCATAATGGAGACCTTTTGAGGTGGTCCCTAATGGCCTCTGAAGAAAATTCTTTGAAAGATCCAAAGTTTAATTCCACAATCACTGCAGTGAATATGGAACTTTCATGAATGGCCTGAACACAATCCTGGGGCAACGTGAGATGTTGTCCCTATTTAGGCACTGTCGCAGCTTCTCCTTTTTCCTGCCTTGATTGTATAGTAGCAAGGTCCTCTTGGTGGATACTAAATGATTTTTCCTCCTACTCTGCATGCTATCTAGCAGGAACTTGTCCACCTCTCCTAGGTCGTTTACTCCCACCTTGAGCAAGACCTTCCTGTTGTCCACGCTTTGAGGCCATTTGCAATCACACAGCACCCATTGTTAGTAAGGTTGTTACCAAAGTTAGGTTATACTGTACTACTTGCCTTAATGAATTTGTTTTATCTTTGTGTGATGTTTCCCAAAAGATTATAATATTTAATCCTCTTTGCTTAGGTGGTTTCCAAATCTAGTTTCTCGGTATAACTAAGGGAATGAAATTATTTTTGGCACATTTATCCTTAATGTTATAACTGATTACCCTTGATAATGTCCTTCAAGCAATGAAAAATTCCAAAAATGTTATGTGCTATTTAGTGTGTGCCCCTCCCTCACAACTAAGCTAAACGCTCTGGGTTCAAGTAGGTTCAGACAGAATGAAAATCGGAGGACCCGCGAGGGGGATATAGGTATAAAAGCAAAGGATGCGCAATCAAAAGTCGTAGAGAGAAGTTTAAAAAACTCCCCCATGTGAATAGTTGAAAATGATGTTAAGTAGCATAGGGGGGTCATGTATATAAATTTTTGGGATGCGATATCGTGTATGTGATATCGAAGATGTGATATCGCATCGACCGCGATATACGCGATATCGTGGCCTATCAATGTTAAGGCACTATGGAATATACCAATTTTTTTAATATTTTTCAGAAGTTAATGATGTAAACTAAGGACATGTGGACAAGTGTTAAAGGTTTCCATGGTAATTCAACTAATTATGAAGGCACAAATAAGTATGATGATGTGGAATTGATCAATAAGGGCCTCAGGTGGTAAGGGAGAGAAAAAGGCTATGTGATGCTGCATAGGAACATTTGAATCAAAGGAATAGTAATAAAGGAAAGAATATCATGGAAAATATGCTAGGGTAATAGATGGTGTGTGGAAGATGTGTTATGAGTGTAAATTACAAAACATTACGCAAGTGGGTCCTCCCCAAAGCAGGTTCCAAGCTATAATGCCCTTACATAATCACACTTAAAAGTGTTTGTAGGAATTAGAAGGGTTAAATGTAATCCAAATTGGTTCCACAAAATACACACATGTAAGTATCACCAGAATGAGGTAAGAATTCTACACTACACAAGACATAAGCTACAATTACATGAATAGTGAGATGAAATGGACTACAAAAGGGATTGTAGAGATTGGGACATGAGGTAACTGACCTAGGGCATAGTGAATTTTGCATGTAAGGAATGATTAATGTGTCATTAACCTGTTGTTCCAAGATCAAGATCAAGTCCATTCCTCTGATCAGTGACACCACATTGTTTCATCCCATGATGAGCAACTATGAGAGTACCAAAACAACAAGGCATAGGATCACTTGGCATTTTGTTCAAGGGAGGAGTGACTTTTGCTTTGTAGCACTTATGTTATATATATATATATTTTGATGAATGCTAACTCCAGAGAAGCCACCAACCTTTAGGAATGGGTGCATTTCTTTCCAGTGGACCCCCTAGAATAGCATGAGTTCCTTTTGATTACTCTTACTTCCAGTTTGTGTTAGATCTACAAGGATCTTAGTACAACCACGTTGCATGATAACTCTCACAGATGTCACCAAAGAGAATTCGCAAGTCCCCTTGATGTCACACCCTAATCATTCCCTCTTGATCCATCCTTCTTCATTCTGGGTACAATGAACACAAAAATAATTTTAAGTTTTAAGAATGTCAAGAATATCATTGTACCTTTGAACAGAACCTCTTATTTGTAGAATGAATGAGTGGGTGTAATGGGCTCACTATCCAAATAATTGATCACTTAAGACTCGATAACATAGAATACACCTCGACCAACAAGCCACATGAGTGTTTTATTCATAGATAAGATTACTTATAAAAAGATAAAAAAAAACAAAAATATAAAATAAGAAATTGAAAAATGAAAAACTAGAAGACAAAAAATTGTAAAATTAAAGAAAATGAAAAATATTTATTAATCCTAGTTATTAGAATGGGGAATATCCCCCATAACTAAATGGTTGAGCATGGCAAGGATTAATAAATGAAAGATGAGGATCCTTGCATGTTGGAAATGCTAAAACTTGGTCACACTTACCCCATTGGGGTTCACACACTTGATTATAGTAAACATAGTGGGGAAACTTATAAGATGTGGTTCCTGGATAAAGAGTTGACCCACTATGATACTTGGGACTATAAGATGGTATGCAAGGATCAGAATGTCACTCTCCATGGTTGTATTCATTTGCCCATATGGTTATTGAAGTGTTAATTGGTGGCCTTGATGAAGTAACACGAGGTGTTGGGTTCAATGAGAAGGGTGCTCCATAGTGTCGGACTTGTGTTGAGTTGGAAAATGCAATGGCCTTGGAACTATGTTGTCCCTTCCTACGGTCATGTTTAAAGAAGGGGCGCTTCGATGTCAATGAGGTCTCTCACTGCTGTTGGCAATAGTAGCACAAGTAACATTCGTGGGTTGTTGCTATGGTGTAGACACTTCAAGAATAGTTGGTGGCAATGTAGAAGGAGGAAAAGGATGAGAATGTTGAAATTTAGGATAAGTGTAAGGTACAAAAAGCAATGGTTGTATTGAAGACATGGGCTGATAGTATTGAGGAGAATGATAATACAGTGAGATAGAGTATGTTAACCCAGTTGAGGAAATAGGGTGTTGGACTAGATAAGCATTTAGATTCGGATGATCCAAAGGGTGTCTCCAATTTAGGAATAGTTTCCCCCATGATTGGGATTGTTGCCACTGTGATTGAACACAGTATCTCTGTATGAACTTTGGGTGTAATGTGCTTTCCCAATGCTCATATAAATGTAACATATTGGGCATTGGCCCTTGGGGTGATCATACAGGCAAATGTTGCATTCATACTTATGATTGGCAGTTGAGCCCTTATCTTCCTCATCCCTTCTTTCCGATTGTCTAATGATACTTTGTCTTGCTTCTCGGGTTTTCAAAACTCTATCTCCAATAATATCAATATATTATCCACACTTTTTATGCATCCATTCCAACATCTTATTGATATTTTTCTCAACTTCCTCTAATGATTGTTGTACTAGCAAAGATGGTTCTTCCTCCCTGAGATCGGTTGCTTTCTCCTTTTTATGATTGTGGACCTTTGTTAAGTTGAGATTTTGGTCCTGTTGATGTTTTTTAACACTCTCCCATCTAGCCATTTCTCCTTCTTCTTTTGCTACCTACTTAATAAGCCCTTGGAATTGATGGTTTCATAATTCGTATAGTTGACCCTGGGCATACATCCCTAGGGTCTCTTTTGTTTCATCACGGATCCCATCAAGGATATGGTACATTAGCCTTTCCTTAGAGAACTCATGTCCTGGATAGTTGTTTAATAGTGCATAATATCTTTCTAAGGCCATGTCCAAGGGTTCATGTTATGCTTGTTTCCACTCTTGGATTTTTTTCCTCAAGGCTGACACTCTTGTGTATGTTTGATATCTTTCATTAAAGAGTTCTACCATTGTTGGCCAATCTCGTATTGAATTTGGTTTTAACAATCTATAGCATACTTTTGCTTGGCCAACGAGTATCATAGGAAAGAGCTTAAGTTTTTACCAACCGTTATCAATGTTGTTCCATGCACAGGCATCATAGAAGGCTTGTAAATGTTGTTGTGGATCTAAGTCATAGCCTCCTGAGAAATTGGAAAAGTTTTTTAAATCGAGCCTGGGTAGGCGGCTCTCTTTATGATGCCTACGAGAGATTCGAATAGCCTATTGTATTTGCATTAGGCTTGTGATGACTAGTACGGGTTCATCGTCATCGAGTAAGTTATGGTTTCATGCGTTGGGACAATGCTACCTTTGTTTATGTTTATAAGAAATTCCCACCTTAGATTACGTACTCCAATCTTCATTGTCATATAATTCATTGATTCTCCAATGAATTTCCTCACTAGATGTGGCATTATCATAGTATTGTAGGAGAGGCATGATTGTGAAATTGTATGTGAATTTATATGTGACTTTTTATAATTATTTCTTCCTAAAAGATATCGTTAATTCCTATACAGTGACCTTGTATGATATAACTAATATAGACAACTAGCACCGTCCTCAGCAATGGCACCAATGATAAGTGACGAGGTACCCCTACACTCAACCATATGAATACAAGCATTTCGTGCATGATCCGGTCAAACTCTACAGATAAACTAGTTGTCGTATCCAAATAGTTACTCGTAGATCATAGTTTTTTGTCTTCCGACCTAGACTAGTATTAACTTTGTCATGTATGGTTTAGTCCAGAGTGAGGTGTATGATGTGTTCCTACACTAATGCTACTCCTAGGAATAATGGGAAATAATATCGACTAAACTAGGAGAGAGAGTGAGTGAGAGAAAATCTAAGCTAGCCTAAGTGTGATAAGCATCCATTCCTTAATCATCCGTACACATCTTGGACCTCGCACATGACTACCACTAGGATTACCAAGTGCATGGCCTAAGTACGCTACTAGGTTACCAAGTAGTCACACTTAAAAGCTCGTGATTATGTCGTACTCATTCTACGTTACTAGGAGGTAAGGGTGAAGATATATTAACTACGAAAGTAGTAAATAATAATAAAAATTAAATAAATAAATAATTAAGCTAAGTGGATGCTACAATGATGAAGTAATCTCGATCTTTATTGCCGGTCATGTGCATGTCCAAGTACATCACACTCAAATAAGGATGTTGTACAATTACAATCACCACACTGCGAGCATGCATTGGGAGAAAAGGGTTGAGAGGAAAACTGACAAAGAATCTCTAAAAAACTACTGAGCTTAATTTCTAAAAACTCCAAAGACTCCTACTAAATCTGCCTACTTCTTATTTATAGATGAGGAAGCAGGCTGCGATATCGCGTCTAGGCTGTGATATCGCATACACGATATCATGGGTGTGATATTACAGCCAACAAATTCATTTCTCATCAAATGTCATCGAAGCTTGTTGGAAGGGTTTAAGTTTCATAAATTGATGTTTTAATGTTGGTTTTTTAGTTAAACCTTTGTGGGAGTTAGAAAATTTTCAAAACATTTTCCATTAAAAACTTAAGATTTGTGGCTCCCACAGTATAGAGCTTACCTCTAGTAGCTACAAGATTGAAGAATAGAGTGAATCAAACAAATGGTTAGGAAGTTATGGCTCTTGGAAGGTTCTAGGCTCTGAAAAGCTAAAAAAAATCCCTCCTTTTTATGAGAAAATGTGAAAAAAATTACTAAGAGTCACTACGTATATATAGAATTTTTGCCTTCTGTCAATGGGGTCTTATCTACGGAGCTACTCTATATACGAGGTTCCATTAACAGAGTTGTTCAATCAAACTTTTCACATTGAATATCTTGAAAAATACAAGAATTTTTAACCCAAAATTGGAGTTTATGGAGAGCCAAAAAATCCATGAACACAATGAAATACTAGAAGAGGACTTATGAATTCACAAAAATGGAGAATTAATTAGGAGAATGAAATTTGATGGAGAAATGCCTTAAGGAGCATAAGTTGAATGCAACCGATGGGATGCATGAAAGATTTGATTGTGAAAATGCTTAAGGATAAGGAACTTAACTAATCCAACCAAGAGATACTATAGTGGATCCCTACACAGCCCCTCCCCTCCCCCAATAGTATGCTCATGCCCTTTTCACCCTTACATATCCTCAACTAAGGAGTCCATGGGCCCCATAGTTGATTAATGGTTATGAAAAGTTAAGGATCTAATCTGGAGGAATCTACCTAAGAATTTTAACAAATCAAACTAGGAAATTGAACAAGACCATGACAAATCAGCAATGAGGTGAGTAAAAGATAGCATTCATGGATGAAAGAGAAAGTGGAATGGAGTTCCTAATCATGGTCACATAAAGTCCATTGTAGATTTTATGGTTAAATGACCCAATAAAGTCTATCCTTAGTCCAGATAAAAACCAACCACTTTTAGTGACTTCACATCAACCCTCTAAGACTAGTCCATGCCCTCAAGACACAAGAATGCTCCCACCAATCAATCACCATTCCTTATTTGAGAAGAAAAGAAAAGAAAGAACTGAAAATGGGCCTTAATTAGAGGAGACCTTCAAGCATGAGTAACATGTCTTTCTAGTCCCATAACCAGTGCTTGTAGCCCATTTTTTTTGTCTAAAGGGTGTGCTTTTAATTCCCATTTTTTTTAATTTTATGTTTTTATGAATTTTTGGATAGGAACCACACCATGCAAAGACTTTGACTTCCACTTATTGGTCAACATAGAATGGTAAGAAATCTATAAAAACACAAATGCACTTAAGTGAGTAGAAAGGTATAGAGAGCATTAAATCCCCTTAAAGTCACACCCTTTCCAAACCTTTTAATCTTTCCAAAGTTTGGAAATTACCAAGATCACAAGTTTGTTAAAAGGGACCTTATTTCTCCAAAACAAGGAAGATAATAGAGTTTTGTAGATGCATGGATGATGTGGACTAATTGCCTATTCCATGAAAAGGAAATCATATCTTAATTATCAATCATCAAAATTCTAAGCTAGAAACTAGACATTAGCAATCAAAAACATCAAATAAAGTAATTTATTAGAAAAAAATAAGAAAAATTCACACCAAAATAAAGTAAAATATAGAAGAAACTGAAAAATATTCAAGAAAGTTAAAACATAATAATGATGTTGTAAAACAAAAAATAGAAAAACAACAAAGTGTAAGATAAAAAAGTAGCATAGATGGTCATCTCCCCCATGACTAAGTTGAAAGGAGGAGATCCAAAAGATTGAGAATGGATGTTCATATGATGAGGTGTTGCCTACACTATCTTGTTTGGTCTTATGGAAAGGTTTTACCTGTTGCATGTTGATGAGTTGCTTCTTATTTGGGATTTCAGGTTTGTAGATCAACATGGTCCCAGAAACAAAGGTTTTTAAAATGGTATAAGGTCTTTCCCATAATGTTTGGAACTTGGTTCATTGTGGCACATGTGTGGGATTCCCAGAAAGGGCCTTATTACCTAGTTGAAATTTGAATTTCCTTAGTTTGAGGTCATGACATTTCTTGTTGAATGCTTTGTGCACTTCATTCAAGGATAGGGCCATCAATCTATTTTTATCTAGAACATTAAGGTTGATCAGTCTCTCTTTCTGTGATAGGATAAGGTTAAGATCAAGGTCACAGGCTATTGAAAGTATACAGAGCTTGGATTGTATTAGAAGAGTTAGAAATTTTCCATACACAAGCTCATAGGAAAAGTAGCCTATATGGGGTTTTCATGGTAAGGGATAAGCCTAAAGGGAATTGTTGAGTTTTGTGCTCTAGTCTCTTCTATATTTTCTAATTGTTCTGGTTAAGATCTTAGTGATCTTCCTATTGGTAACCTCAACTTGACTATTGGCTTGGAAGTGGTAAGGTGTCGTTAATATATGTTCAACCCCACAGCGTTGCATAAGTTTTCAAAAGGTGATGCCTGTAAAATGAGTATAATTGTTAGAAATTAGTGCATGTGGCACCCCAAACCTATTTACAATGTTTTGTTATACAAATTGAGCAATAGTAGAAGATCTATAGTTAATGACAATTGCTACTTCTATCCATTTCATACAGTAGTCAACAATGACTATGATGTACACCTTTCCATTTAACATGGATGTGATGGGACCCATGAACTCTATGCCCCAAATGTCAAAGGGTTCTAGTGGTTGGATCTATAGTTGAGGTTCCGTCATTCAAGCAGTCATCCCATCATTGTGTTGGAAACATTTAAAAGAGCAAATGAATTGGTGGATGTCCTTGAAGAATGTTTCCCAATAATAATCTACCATTAGGATCTTAATGGTCGTGCATGTTCCTGCATAATGGCCTCCACAAGAGCCCTCATTAGCATCTTGGAGAATTTATAGTTGACCAGTATCAATAACACACCAACGAACCAAGTCATTGATGTACACCTTGTAAAGGTGTCCATTGATCTCCATGAAGCATATGGCCTGATGAAGAAACTATTTTTTCTTCCTATGGTCTAACTCTTGTGGCATCTCCTAAGTGGGAAGATAAGTGAGGATGTCATTGTACCATTTAGCCTCATTGGGAACTTGTTCAGTTATTGCACTAGCAAAGAGGAGTTCATCAGGAAACTAATTAGAATATGAACTCTCCTCTTCTTTGTTGTCCCATTGTAACCAAGACAAGTGGTCAACAACATCATTCTCAATTTCAATCTACCATTGTAAGATTGAATTCCTAAAAGATCATAAGCCACCATATGACACTAGGACTCATCATTGGCTTATTCATTAAGAAGAAAATTGTATTGTGGTCTATGTGCATGAATATCTTGTATTTAAGCACATAGTGCATGAAATTCTCCAAGGCATACACCACCACCATCAGCTCTTTCTCAGTTGTGGTGTAGTTAAGCTATGCACTCACAATGCTTAGGGTCATGTAGTGGATGTAGTAAGGATGTTTCTAATCATTCACCTATGTAAGCATAGCTTTCAAGGCATAGTTTGATGTGTCTATCATGATATCGAAGAGTCTAGACCAATCAAGTGTTCCTAGAATTGGAGTTTCTACAAGCTTCTACTTGAGGCTTTGGAATGCCCTTTTGCATTCGTTGGTCTAAACAAAAAAAGCATCTTTCTTTGTTAGATTGACTAATGATTTAGCTATCTTAGAGAAATTCTCTATGAATCACCGATAGTAGCTAGTGTGTCCAAGAAATGACTAGACATATTTGATGATTTCTAGTTGGTAGGTAATTCCTTGGAAGACCCTAATTTTTTCTAGAGCAACCTCAATCCCTACTTGTGAGATTATATGCCCTAGCATAATGCCCTCATAGGCCATCATATGGCTATTTTTCCAATTAAGTAGAAGATTAATCTCCACACACATTTTTAACACTTTCTTAAGGTGGTCCAGGGCTTGCTCAAATGTAGCACAATAGGTGGAGAAGTCATTCATGAATATTTCCATCCTACTACTAATCTGCTATTTAAAAATGCTTAGGACAAGAAAGTCTCCTAGGGACTTGTGAATATAGTTTTGGCCTAATCCTCCAGTGCAATCCAAATTTTGTTATAACCACTATAACTATTTAGAAAGCTATAGAAAAAGGTTAATACACACCCTCCACTGACCACCTTTCTTTAGCATGATCGCAATTGTGCTAACCCACTCACTATCTACAATGGGATAGATGAACCCTACCTTGAGACATTATTCTATCTCCTCCTTGATAATATGCTTCAACTTATGGTTCAACCACTGCTATGACTATCTCTTTGGCTTTACTAAAGGATCAATATAGATGCGATGCTGGCATATCCTAGGATCAGTCCCTATGAGTACAAGATATGACCAAGCAAAGATTATTGGCCATTTGTTGAGCACTTTTAATAGCTTATCTTTGTATTTAGGAGCAAGGTTGGTATTGATTATCACTAACTTGCTATTGTTCAAAAATTCATATTTCATATTGGCAAGTAGAGTGTTCAAATCTAGGGGCTCTTGTCTAAAATTTTCAAGGATTTCCAACTCTCTCCAATAAGTGTCATTAGCTTTATCATCAAAGAGTTGGCGATGAACTTGCTCTAATTTATCCATGAATTTAACATAGGCATATGTTAAGCTCTTAGTTGGTTCCATGCAAAGTGTTGAGCTACTTTTAGGATCAGCTATTAGCCATTGGATGCCCTTTTATTTTGTGATTGTTGTGTACATGCACCTTTGAATTTTTGACTCATCTGCATACTATCTACATGCTGTGATGGATGCACCTTTTATGGACCATAGTTTCTACAAATAGTTACACCATTTATCATTGTACGTAATGCAGCGAACTCTCTTTTTCTCAATCTTTCTAAATGTATTTTCCTTGGAAATTTCCAAGGAAAGATCTCTAATTCCCAACTATGCATCAATGGTACATAGCCAAGCCCTTTTCATGATGATTGAGAAGTCTCCCTTGCAATTATTAACATGGATCACTAGGAAGTTAATAGGATAGGATCACCCATAGATGGTAGTCACAATGTCCTCCACCAGTCACGAGGGAATAGTGAAGCACTAGTCTGCTAACTCACGATGGATGTTACTCTTCTTAGGTGAAGGTAGATTCTAAGCTTTGTATATCTCATGAGAAATTAGATTAACAATAGAACTTGAATCTAGAAGAGATTTGCAAGGCTTCACCTCAATAATCTACAAATAGATTAAAGGACTTCCAAGATCAGATCTTTTCCTAGAAAGGTGGCTAGGCTTTATCCAATCAATTACTGCATGGGTTAACATGACATTATGCACTTTGGGAGGTGTTTGGTTCAAAGGGAACTCTAAAAGGTTAGATGGAGACGATGAGGAAGAAGCAGGGCTATCAGCCACATGAGTCTATGAGGGCTTTGTAGGACTATTGGTTCACAAGAATGGTCTTTTTCATGATTTTGGTTCTAAACCACTCAGCTAAGGAGCTGGTTATAAGTTAATAGCTCTAGTAGTGTTATGTTGTTGTAGTTGGGCTCAAAGTTTTTCCTACATTGATGGAGTAGCTGGTAACTAAGTTGAAGGTAGAGAGACATGTGTAGAAGGATGAAGAGGGTGATAAGGATATGGGGATTTCTCATTGGGGGAGGGAAAATGAGCTCTATAATACTCCAGAGCATAGTAGTGATATTGGATTGAAGCATAGCTAGAAGAGCCACATAAAGAAATGGGTTGCTGAACATAGTACCTATATGGATCTAGTTATTAATAAGAGTACTACTACCTTAGGAATGGCATCCTCCATGATTGCAGGTGCTACCACTGATGATACTACTCATATGATTGTGGTGGAGCTTCACTAGGATAGTAGGCTTGTTGTTGGTGGAATTGCCTTGGGTTTCCTTGAGGATAAGGCAACCTTCTACATTCTTTCCTTCTCGCCAATCTACGATTTAGAGCATACACCCAAAATTCTTGCAAGTGTGACATAATGGGGCAACATCCCTTAGGATGTTTGTATTGGTAGATGTCACATCCACCATCATCATTTGATTTAGACTCTACAACCTCCTCTATGATAGTAGCTTTTCTCTTACCCCTTTGGTGGACACATTCAGCTTCCTTCCTTCTTTTGTGGTCACGATCACTATTTTTCTCTTTAGATTCCTCTACTATTTTTAGAGCAGTTTGAAATTTTTCATCCAAAGAGTCCCACATTTTATCTACCATAGTAGAAATTTCAAAGACATATTTCTAAATTGGTAAGGTTTTTTTTTTTTTTTGCATCACCTCATCAAGTGGTACCTCCTTCTCATCATCATAAAACCAAACTTCCATTTTTTTGATGGAAGGATCCCGATTATACTCCTCAACACTTTCCCTCTTTCTTAGCTCTCCTTCTTCTTTGGAAACTTGTTCTATCAACCTTTGGATCTGATGGGCTCTTAATTCTGATAATCTCCCTTGAGCATAGACCCCAAGAATTCTCTATGTTTTTTATTGAAGCCCATGTATGATATGGTGAAGTTTCTCCCTTTGAGAATAACCATGGCCAATACATCTATGCAAAAGGGAATAGTACTTGTCCATGGCTTCGTCCTACAGTTCATACATACATATTTAATTCAATGTCAAAATATAAGCTAAATAATGCATTTAAGAAAAGAAAAAAACATGGAAAAATATATTTATCAAAATAAGAATTAAGTGATATATATCAAATAAAAGAGGTATGAATAGACAACACAGATTCCCAAGGATCTTAAAGCACATTCCATCTTGCCCACAAGTTTCACATAAGTACATTTTGAATTACAAATTTAAGATAATGGAGTGAAAATTAATCACAAACCCAAGGTCTTTATGTAATGAGAAGAACATCTATTTCCAATCAATGGCATAAGATCAAGATAAGGACATATAAATAAAGTACTTTCACTCAATCACCAAAAACACTCAAGTTCTTATAGAGAATGAGGCTTATGAATCCTCTCTTCTTGTACTCACTTAAGAAAAATGGGGATCCTTACTATTACTTGAGTGTTGGTATCTAATAATACCTAAGAGGATACTCAAGTGAATTAAAGGAACTTAAAAACATATCGTAAAATATATTTAATGCATAGCCTAGACACCAGCTTATAGCTTTTGGTGTTCTTTATTAAAAATATTGAAATCTTCATGATTATGATTTATTTTTAAAAATTATTTTATGACCTACTACAACATGTTGTAGTTAGTACCTCCTTGTAATCCACCTTGGTTATGATCTACTACGATTCATTGCTAATCAAAATGCATAATGCCAAAGGAATTACACATCAAAATTGCCAAAATAGAAAATTTTATGTGGCTACAATTTTCACTCACTCATAGTTCCTCCCTATAACTCACTATGAGTCACACTCCCACATACTTACCCTTATGATATGACTAAACTTAGAATAAGAACCAAAAATTATCCTCAAGCAACTCCTAGATGTTATTAAGCCTTCTCCTCCTATTGAAAACACAAGATACATATGTTCCTATACTAGATAATCTCCCTTAAAATGATATAGATTTAAGACCTATACTTGGGATGGCATGAAGCATGCACCATGAGATAACTCAAGTCCACTCAGAGGACTCAAAATTATTAGAAATAGTATAAATGTATGTCTCTTAACTTCATTCATATTTCCTTTAATGTTAAGTAGGGAGTAGTGGTAGTCTTTCTTTTCATGTCAGTATGTTTACTTTACTATAATAGGTGTTATAAGTATGTTTTTTTTGAAGAAAATGGTTCTTATAAGATTAGGGATTTTGAAAATTGCTAAAAGGAGAAGAAGGGGCCAAGAGCCTTCATGTGCGGTTCATGCTCTAAGAGGAAAAATCCTAAAAAAGAAGGTATAAATAGCAATACACCCCTCCCATTGTAACTTCCCTTGATTTTTCATGTTGAGTTGAAGTGATAAAAGCTCCTCCTTCCTTAATTATTAAGTGTTGTTGTGCAAACATTGTGTGACTGAGAAAGCTCTCTTAACTTTTCTTTTTATCTCAATTTGAGAATTAAATCCCTTCTCAAGGGTTCTCTCAAGTTATTGCTAACTTTTCTTTCATAGTTTCTCACAATTCCATGCATTCTCATGTGTTTCTTGCATGCATATTTTAACTTCATGTTCTCTCATATTTCTAAATTTAAATGTATGTTTCCTTATGTTTCTAGTAAAATATTTGAGGAATTTAGAAGTGGTTTTATCCTTAATTTAAGGGGTTTATTTCCCATTTATAGATTCAAGTTAATTTTCATGCTTATGTTCAAGGGTTTCAACCCTTTCATGTTAATATAATGTAACAACAATTAACTCTCTTTGAATAATTTTGTTCCAAGCTTATTTAGTTTTCAAAAGTCTTTTCTCATATTTATCCCATGTTTCTAAGTGCATATAAAGATATTTTAATGTGTATTTAAGAGTTCATGCACGTTTATGATAGTTTTGTGCATTTTTCATACATCAATTTAAATCAATGTACAATTTTTATTTATCTTATAATTCAATATTGTCTTAACATTGTTGAAGGCTATAGAACATGTTCCTAGTCTTTACTTTTGAATTTTGAG
>MNCI01001992.1:388576-478948 GCA_015680685.1 Gnetum montanum | reverse complement strand
ATAACTACAAGAGTAACCACTCTCATCATACCCCCATGACTGAATGAAAACTTGTCCTCGAGTTCCTTACAAAATATTGGGAAGGTATGGGATTATTGACTAACTGACAACTCATGGTGGAATGGGATGATACACTCAGTGTGCGCAATGAACGGATCAATAAGCATATTACAACTTTAGTGTTTATAACCATTGTGGTGAACACTTGTACATAAATGACATCCAAGCCTTATTTAGCAGCTTGAAGAGAAAGAGATAGAAAGAAGATGAAGCGTGTTGTCGCCAATGCCAAGATTGTGCCTTCCATTGTTTATCCATAGCCATGCCACCAAACTTACTCCTTTCGTAAATGCTCCAGTTCCGATCCATCCTGAGTGCTTCCTCCAAGCCCAATCCATTGCTTGTATGATTTCCATATGCACATACAACATAGTCACAAATGAGTAAAGATAGATAATCCACAATGCAGTTGATACCTTGCCTCAATATGAAGCACATTGGCTAAGTTGTGGTTATGGTAGAAACTAGTTCAGAGATTTATCACTGGAAACTACCCAAGCTGTAGGGGTTAGGCAATTAGTAAAATGGAAAAAATTGTAAAATTTGTGCCAAGCCTCCACGACTAAGAGCGAACCTCTAGTAGCTATAAGTTGGAAAAACATGAGGAACAAGAAAGATGAAAAATATCAATCGAAATGCCAATAAAATGGATGTCATGGATGGGGATGAAACAAGAAATGATTAATTGTAGAAAAGGTTTAAGGAAAAGAAGTTAATAATTTCACCAAAAAGAAATGCCGGTGGATCTTCCCCAAAGCAGGGTCATGCCCTTTATGCCCTGACAAATCCACAAACCAAAGAGTCCATAGGCTCTAAGAATGTCATTTGGAAGCAAGAGTTAAAAAATTACCTACAAGAATTCACCAAAGAAAAACAATGCATCAACTCATAAGGGACTAATGATAAAACCAGTAATGAGGTGGAAAATGGAAAGAAATATGGAGAGGAGGGAATGGAATGGAATCCCAAGAACAAGGTTGTGTAAAGCCCCTTATGTATTTCATGGTTAAGATAATTGAGTAGAAATCATCCCAAATCTAGACTCAAACCAACCACATTCAGTGGCCTCGCATCAATACACTTGGCCAATCCATCCTCTTGCAGCAACAAGAATTCTTCCACAAATAGTCACCACCGTTCCAAGGAGAGCAAGATGGAGAAGTAGGAAGCCAGAAAGGGCCTTAGTTAGAGGGAACCTTCATGCATGGGTAACATGTCTTTCCAATTCCATAACCAGTTCTTGTAGCCCATATTGCTATATTATGTCTAAGGGGTGTGCTTTGAATTCTCACTTTTGTTTTTTTTTCTTATTTTTCTTCTTCTTTTTTTCTTTTTTTCTTAATTTTGCATGAGAACCACACCATGCAAAGACTTATTTTTATTCACTTAGATTCCTGATTTTTGAACAATGTTAGAATGGAAGAAAACCCAAGAAAAAGCATCCAAGCACCCAAGAAAATGTCCAAGACAAATGCACTGAATCCCCTTGAAGTCACACCCTTTTCATCCTTTGAGTCTTTCCTTGGTTTCAAAAATACCCATCCACCAATTCATTAACAAGTTTACTTAAAAAAAAGGGGATTGTATAGTTCCAAGCCAAAGGAGACCATAGAGTTCTATGGATAAGTGGACGACATGGACTCATTTCCTATTTTACCAAAAAAAACCATACCTTAATATCAACATCATAATTCAAAGGTAAAAACCAAACATTAGTAATCAATATGATATAATTCAATCCACCATCATGAGCACTTATTAGATGATGAATAAAAGTAAATCAAGCAAACAACGAAATAGAAAAACATGAGCAATTGTGTAAAACAAAAATAAAAAATGTTGAAAGAATGTGTAAAACAAAAAAAGTGTAAAACAAAATTCAAAAAGAATTGAGGTCCTAGAATGGTTAGCATAGGTGGCCATCTCCCCCATGACTAAGTTCGAAGGAGGAGATATAAAATAGTGAGTAGGGTTGTCCATCAAGAGAGGTAGCATGTGTGCTGGTTGTCCTAAGCTCCTAGAAAGGTTTGGTTTGTTGCATTTGACCAAAAGTTTCTTATGTGGCCTCTCAGGTTTGTATATTGTCATGGCCCCTGAAGGAAAAGTTACATAAATAATATAAGGTCCTTTCCACAGTGTTTGAAATTTAGTACATTTTGGCACATGTGTGGGATTCTATTAGAGAACCTTATCTCCTGGATGATAGTTAACTTTCCTAATTCTTAGGTCATAATGTTGTTTATTAAAGGCCTTGTGAAATTTGTTAGATGACAAGGTAGCTAACTGGTTTTCATCTAGCAAGGTAAGGGTTACTAACCATTGTTTCTATGCTAGATCAAGGTAAAGGTTGAGGTCACATGCCATGGATAGCGTACAAAGCTCAATTTGAATGGGAAGCATTGGTAATTTACCATACACTAACTCATATGGAGAGTAGCCTATGGGGATTTTCCATGTGGAGCAGTATGCCCAAAGAGCATCGTTCAGTTTAGTGCTCCAATCTCACCTAAACTTGCTAATGGTTCTTGTCAATATCTTTGTAATCTCTCTATTGGTGACTTCTGCTTGACTATTCTCTTGGATGTGGTATGGTATAGTCAATTTATGCTCAACCCCTAAGTGTTGCATTGATTTCTGAAAAGTTGCACCTGTGAAGTGTGTACCATTGTCTGAAATAAGTGCATGTAGCACACCAAACCTATTTATGATTTTTTGTTGAACAAATCATGTAGTTGTAGATGGTGTAAAATCTTTAATAGCAACTTCTTCAGCCCATTTTTTTAGGTAATCAATGGCAACAATAATATAAGCTTTTCTGTTGGACATTGGTGTAATCAGCCCCATAAAATCAATTCCCCAAATATCGAAGGGTTCGAATGGTTGAATCCATTATTGTGGACCCTCCATTCTAGTAGCCATTTCCTCATCACGTTGACAGTGCTCGCAAGATTGGATGAAACGATGGGCATCCTAAAATAATGTAGGCCAATAATATCATACAAGTAGGATCTTGATGGCCATTTGTCTCCCAGTGTAATGATCCCCATAAAGACCCTCATGAGCATCTTGGAGAACTTGCAGCTAATCTATATCGAGAACATACCATTGAACCAAGCCATCGATACACACTTTGTAAAGTTTCGCATTGATCTCCATAAAGTACTTGGCTCAATAAAGAAACTGTTGTTTCTTCTTAGGTTTAACTCTTATGATTGTTGGGTAAGGAGATAGGTAAGAATGCTACTGTATTAGTTTGTCTCCATGCGTGATTGATTATTCACTACACCAATAAAGAGAAATTCATCAGAGAAATGATCAGAAATTGAATAGTCATCCTTTTTGTTGTCCCATCGCAATCGAGATAAATGATTAGCAACTACATTCTCGGTGCCCTTGCGATTGATCATTGTTAAATCGAACTCTTATAAGATTACAAGCCATCATATGATACGAGGGCTTACCATCGGCTTATTCATGAGGAACCAAATTGCACTATGATCTATATGTATATATACTTTATATCCCAATACATAGTGTCTAAACTTTTCTAATGCAAACACTACAACCATTAATTCTTTCTCTGTGGTAGTGTAGTTAAGTTGTGCACTAGCGATACTTCTACTTGCATAGTGAATGTAATTAGGATGCTTCTGGTCATCTAATTGTGTAAGTACAACTCCTAAAGCATAGTTGGATGTGTCAGTCATGATATTGAATGGTTTGGACTAGTTAGGAGCTTGTAGAATGGGTGTTTCTACTAGCTTCTCTTTCAAAGTTTGGAAAGCTAATTCGCATTCCCTGGTCCACTCGAAAGGTATGTCTTTTTTCATTAATTCCACCAATGGTTTGGCAACCTTTGAAAATTTCTCAATAAATATCCTATAGTAGGCAGTATGTCCAAGGAATGACTAAATATCTTTGACAATTTTTGGTTGATAGGTAATTCCTTGGATAATTTTGATTTTCTCGGGGTCTACCACTATCCCTATGTGTGAGATTTTGTGCCCTAGTACCACACCTTCTTGGACCATCAAATGGATTTTCTACTAGTTGAGCCTCAAATTTGATTCTACACATCTTTTAAACACTTTCTCCAACCAGTCCAAGGCTTGATCAAAGTTTTCTCCATAAGTGGAGAAGTCATCCATAAAGACCTCCATGCCATTCTCTATCTGTTGTTCGAATATGCTTAGAACTAGTCGTTGAAATGTTGCAGGGGCATTGCACAAGCCAAACGACATCTGTTTGTATGTGAATGTTCCCTAAGGATTGGTGAATGTAGTCTTGGCTTGGTCTTCTAGGGATATTTGTATTTAGTTATATCCACTATATCCATCCAGAAAACTCTAATAGTGATGCCTTGCGATGGTGTCTAAGACTTGATCGACAAATGGAAATGGAAAGTGATCTTTGAATATTTCCATATTTAGTAGCTTGAAATCTATGCACACCCTCCATTTTTCTGCATGAAATATATAACTAAAGGACTATCCCATTCACTCTCAACAATGGGGTATATGAACCCAGCCTTGAGAAGCTGTTCGATTTCTTCCTTAACTACTTGCTTCAACTTAGGGTTCAATTGTCTCTATGGTTGTCTTCAAGGCTTCATGGAGGGGTCAGTGTAAATTCTATGTTGGCATATCCTAGGATCTATTCCAGTTAATTTGGGATATGACCAAGTGAAGGCTTCCAACCATTTATTTATTACCTTTAGCAGTTCTTCTTTTTGTTGAGGAGAAATCTTAGTGTTAATAATTACTAATTTTTCATTTTTAAGGAATGTGTATTCCATACCGGTGGGCAATGATTTTATCTCGAGGGGCTCCTACTTAAATTTCTTAGGGATTTCCAACTTTCCCTAGTTGATATTTTCAAGGTTAAGATTTGGAAGTTGGCGGTGGACTTGCTCTAATGCATCTATGCTATCGATGTAAACACAAGTCAACCCTTAGTTGGATTCATGCATATGAGTGAACTACTTTCTTGATCAGTTGTTAGCCACTAGGTGTCTTCCTATCGTGTGGTTGCTGCATACAAGCATCTTTGTATGTTAATCACTTGTGCACACTGATTGCATGTAGGAAATGCTAAACTTTGAACAAACCATGACCTCTACACACAATTACACCCTGTGTCACTATATGCGATCCACGAAACTTTCTTCTTCTTGATCTTTCCAAATGTATTTTTCTTTGATATTTCTAGGGAAAGATCACAGATTCCTAGGCATGTGTCAATGGTGCTTGACCACCCACAAATATTGGTAACAATGTTTTCCACCAGTTCCAATGGGACAGTGATGGACTCGTCAGCCAACTCTAGACGGATGTTGCTCTTTTTCAATGAAGGAAGGTTCCAAGCCTTGTACATTTCTTGAGAAATCAAGTTGACATTGAAACCTGAATCCAAAAGAGCCTTGCATAGTGCATTTCCAATGATTTGTAAGTATCTCATATGACTTTTAGGATCAAATAATTTCTTGGGAAGATGGCTAGCTTTCATCCAATCGGTGACAACATGTGTTAGCATGACCGTATGCATTGAGTGCAATGATTGGGTTGAAGGGGGCTCCAAAGTTTTGATTGATGCTGAGGCATCTAAGGAAATAACCGCCTGTGATTGCAAGGGCTTGGTTGAAATGTTGGTTCTAAAGAAAGGTCCTTTCTCCATGTGGTTGTTGGAACCAACAATAGGTTGAGAGTTAATAGCCCTTATGGCGTTACATTGTTGCGGTTGGGTAGGGATTTCACCTTGCATCGTGCGAGCAAGTGGTAGTCGAGCTATTGGTGGAAGAGGTGCAGGTAGATGAGAAGGATGATATGCTTGTAGAATATCACCTCTAGAAGAGGGAGTACCATAATACTCACAGGCTTGGTAGTGAGGTTGAGGAGTGACATGACTAGTAGAGTCACATGGGGAGATTGGCTACTACATGTAATATCCCATATGGGTCAAGTTGTTGGTAAGGATACTGTTACCTTGGTGGTGGAATTCCTCATGATTGTGGGTGCTTCCACTATTGATATTACTTAATTTTTTGTGGTGGAGTTCCACTCGGATGATATGTTAAGGGTTGGTGGAACTGCCTTGGGTTACCTTGATGATAAGGTAACCTTCGGAGTGTTTGCCTTTTGTTTAATCATGGGTTCAGTGCATACATAATAGACTCCTGCAGATGTGAGATTATAGGTCAACATTCCTTAGGATGGTCATATTGACATATCTCACATCCACTATCATTATCTGTTTCCAAATCCACAACCTCTTTAATGATGGCAACTTTGCCCTTACCTTTGCTACATGCATGTTCAGCCTCTTTCTTTTTTCTTTTCTCACTACATTGCTCTCTATACTCCTCTACTATCTTAAGAATAGTTTGAAATCTATTTTCTAGGGAATCCCACATTTGTTCTACCTTTTCCGAAACTTCTGATGTCATCTTTTGAATAGGCAAATTTTTCCTATTCACCATCTCTTTGAGTGGTGACTCTTCTTCATCCTTACAAAATCTTACTCCCCTCTTTCAAAGGGAAGGATCTTAGTTATAATCTTTCCCACTTTCTCTATTCCATAGCTCACTTTCTTCCTTAGCAACTTTCTCCAACAATCTTTGAATTTGATGGGAACTAAGCTTGAATAGTCTTCCTTAGGCATAAGTCCCAAGGGTTCTTCTCATTTCATCCCTAAGCCCATCCACGAGATGGAACAGTTGATCCCTTTGTGAATAATCATGGCCAAGACAACAATGTAACAGTGCATAGTATCGGCCCATGGCAGCATCCAAGGGTTCATGTCCTCCTTGTTTCTAGCCGTGGATTTACTTTCACAAGTTAGACACTTAGGAGTATGTTTGGTACTTGTTATTAAATAGTTATAACATAGTACTTCACCTACGAATGGATTTCGATTCTGAGGATCAGTACTAGCTTTTTGCTTCTTTAACTAATGTCCATGGGAACAACTTAAGTTTTTGCCATTTTTTATCTATGTTTTGTAAGGCACATGCATCATGCAATGTTTGTAAGTGATTCTGAGGATCAGCGTTGTATCCCCCTTCAAATCATGGAATATTGTTCATATATAATCTTTTGATTCTACCATCTTTCTAGTGCCTTGTTGGAATTCTAACAGCTTTAGTTATGTCTAACATACTTCGACTAGAAAGTAGGGGTTCATCATGATCATCTCATCCATGGCATCTATGATGCCTACGTTGTTCCCTACTCTCCCTTCTTCCATGTCGTGACTCTCTAAAGTGCCCTCATCCCCTTTCCTAGCTGTTTCGTGTATGAATTCCACTTTGCCTACCTCTATCCCCATGGTCTTTTTCTTTATGACCACATCCAAATATTGAAGGAGAGGGTCAAGTAGATGATGAAGGTGAAGAAGGAGGAGAACCATCATCATGATGGTGTCTACTACCTTCTCTTCTGCAGTCTCAGCCTCGATCACGATTACGATAAGAATGTCCATCTTTATCATGAGTTTGTGTCCCTTTCTTGGACCCTTTGTGCTCGTGGGTATCAAAACCTAGGTTATGAACAGTGGAATGAAGGTTTTGATACAGAACCCCTTGGCCAAAGTCAAGGGGAGGAACATCATTATGTGGGAGACTGCCTAAGGTAGGTTCACTGCTCTCATTTTCACTTAAGACGTGTGGGACATCTTGGGACCACTTATCCTTCAAAGACTTATGATGTCTCTCTTGTTGCAAGTCCCTTTGATGTTGTGCCTCTGTAGGATGGCATTTTCTCAAGTTATGGTCTTGCACAAGGTATTCTATGTGTAAATGCAGCATGCCAATTCGTGTGAGAGCACGAAGAAGCATGCTTGGGACTGAACGATCAAGAGGTAACACTATGTTACTTTCTAAGTCTCGCCAACATAGTTGTTTGTCGTGATGGAGGATAAAGGTCAAGTGCTGCAAGGATGAATCAAAGAGCTGATCTTTATTGTTGTACATAAGGTGTGCTTAAGTACATAACTCTCGAATAAAGATCTATCCACACTTCGACCTCCTACTATGGGCACTTGGAAAATACTCTAACCTTCAAACAGACTACAAGAGTTTCGCTACTTGACTACTACAAGACTCCTTCTCCCAATTGTGTGCCTGGGCAATGTATTTATAGGTTTGGAAGCAACTACTCTAATAATTAGAGTACCACTCTAATAATTAGAATAACTGCTAAAGAAACTGCTAGAGTAACCACTGTAATAATTAGAATAATTGCTAAAGAAACCGCTAGAGTAACCACTCTAATAATTAGAATAACTGCTAAAGAAACCGCTAGAGTAACCACTCTAATAATTAGAATAACTACTAGAGTAACCGCTCTCATCAATAACTAATGGCTATCTTATTGTATTTACAAAGTTTATTTTCTCATTGTTCTTGATAGACCATGACCTATGGCAGGCTCATGGTATAATGGCATAACTTGACCACTATTGGGATAAACTTTGGACTACCATTGATTCTTTGTTCTTTTCCTAGTCACAAAAAACCATTGGTAAAGTAAAATTTTACTCAATTTCAACGTTTTATCTCCACATTGCAATGATAATCACAAGGCTAAGAGCTCTTTCAAAAATTCAAATTTAGATGGTTGCTAGTTTTTGGAAATACCAAGGCTTGGTTACCTCTAAATAAACTTAGTGGTTGCAAAGAACTATGTGTTTTGGACTAAAATTAAGTATAAATTTCACAATATTATTTTTTGAGAGCTTAGTAGAAAATTTTACTTCTATGAAAAGATTTACACTATTTTGTAAGCAAATAAATTTTCAACTATGTGAGAGCTACTAAATCTATGTAATCTTGATCATATGCTACTTGTACTAATCATCCTTTTATCTAATGCTTAAGTGTAATTTAGTAGATCTATTACCAATATTCCCAAGAGAGAAAGCTCCATGAGAAAAGCAAGAAACAAAGTTAGATACAATGGATTTATAAAAATAAAATAGTAAAATTTCATAAAATATTTAATGGGATGATATCGCGTACGTGATATTGCGGTGCGTCACCAAGTCTATAAATAAGAGGCAGCTCTTCCTTGCTTTCTCATCTAGATCTAGACCTTAGCGAAACTCTGGCAGTTTGACCTCTCCAGAGATAGAATATTTTCCATGTGCCCACAGTAGGAGCTCCAAAGTAAACGGATCTTTATTCGAGAAAATATTGTACCTGAACACATGTTTGTGTACGGCAATAAAGATAAACTTATTGGATAAACCTTGCAGTGCACAGAATAGGATAAATAGGATTTTATTTATTGTTATTTACTATTTTCATTTACACGCTTTATTAGTAATTAAATCTCTCTCAACCCTTCTCTCCTAGTTAAGTGCCTCAGTACGACCGCTTTGAGCACGTGCGTTACGCTTGGTAACCCCAACAACGTTTATCGTTTGGTAACCAAGGTTGCATTGGTTCAGAGTGTGAATGGTAAGTGGGAACAAATGCTGATGCTAGGTTAATTTAGACTTAGTTAGTTAGTTAAAGTTAGTAATTAGTCTCTTCACACTTCACCTTATTAGGATAGGAGATAAAACTGAAAAGACAATTAAAATCATATACCTCGGACTTACTTAACCATACACTGTGACAAATACAAGTCTGGGAAGACAACGAAAAATTAACCTTAAGTGTTCCATGAGGCGTGTAGGCACTTAGTCTATAGACTTCGACCGGATCACACGTGTTACACTCGTATTTGTATGGTTGAGTGTAGGGGTACCTCACCACTCATCATTGGTGCTGTTGTAGGGGAATAAGTGTTTGTGCGCTAAGTAGAACATAGGAAATTACTCACATCATTGGGAGATTAAACGAACCTTAGGGTTAATCAAACGAAAAATTATATAATGGTCAAATAGCACACCGATAAGAGATCATGGCTTCTTCTTCTTCTCACAAGAGCATTTCACCTAGGGATAATACAAGAAACAATTGGCAATCAAAAACACATAACCTAAATCTGCAAATTCCTCAACAATATAGGGTGGAATATACTTAGCCCAATGAGTACATATCCAATTTTACTTTTATCCTTCATCAAGATGAACAAATGCGTTGGAGAGACTTGCAAGGTAACATAGTGTTACCTCTGGATCGTGCAGTCCCCAACATGCTCCTCCGTGCTTTGGCACAGATTGGCATGACTCAGCTTTATACTGAATATGTTATAAGTGATTTTGACATAAGGGATTACTATCCCATAGCCACACAATGTATGAGGGACTCAAGGAAGGAGAGCCAACATACACTGTTGAAGGGCAAAGAGGTCCCACACTTCCTAAGTAAAATTGGAGATGGTGAACCACTTATAACGGGTTCTCTATTGAAAGATGTTCCCACTCCTAATGAAAGTGAGGAGGTGGGGTATCAGAACCTATGCTCCATGATACAAAACCCTGGTTCTGATCCCTGTGAACACCAACTGTTCACTGAGGGAACAACAACACATGACAAGGACGGGCACTCAGATCATCACCACGATCGGGGCCAAAGCCACAGAAGTGAAGGTAAGAAACATCATCATGGCGATGGTTCTCCTTCTTCTTTACCTTCATCACATCATTCACCCTCTCCTTCTACATTAGGGCACAGTCATAGAGAGCATAATGGAGAGGATAAAGGTAAGAGAAATGAGAGACCTCGACAAGAGAGTCGAGAGAGAGGATGAGGGCAGTCTAGAGAGTCTAGGCATGAATGAAGGGAAAGTAAGGAATAACGCAGACAACATAGACATCATGAAAGAGATGATCATGATGAACCCCTACTTGCCAGCCAAAGCATGTTAGATATAACAGAGGCAGTGAGAATCTCAACAAGGCATCAAAAGGATAGTTAGATCAAGTGCTTAGACATGAACAATATCCCACGCTTCGAAGGGGGATACAACACCAATCCACAAAATCATTTACAGGAATTCCACAATTTCTGTGCCTTGCAAAACATAGAAAGTAAGTGGAAAAAACTAAATTTTTTTCCCAGGACACTCATAAAGGAAGCAGAAAGTTGGTACCGGTCCTTAGAACTAGAAACCATTAGAAGGTGGAGTACAATGTTAGAACTCTTCAATGATAAGTATCAAACATACTCCAGAGTGTCTAATTTGCGTAAGCAGATCCAAGGATGGAAGCAAGGTATTCATGAACCCTTGGATGCTGCCATGGGCTACTACTACGCACTGTTACATCGTTGCCCGGGCCATGGTTATGCATAGTGGGATCCACTTCGCCATCTCGTAGATGAGCTAAGGTATGAAAGTAGGAGAACCCTTGGGACTTATGCCCAAGGAGACTATCAGATCTTAGATTACATGCAATTCATCACTTGTTGGAACAAGTAGCCAAAGAAGAAGGGGAGCTATGAAAAAGGGAAAGTGCGGAAGAATATAACCGTGATCCCTCTCTTCGAAAGAAGGGAGTGAGATTTTGCAATGAAGAGGATGTGTCACCACTCGAAGATTTGGTGAATCGGAAAACCTTACCGCTTCAAAAGCTAAGAACGAAAGTATCGGCTAAGGTAGATGAAGTATGGAGCTCCTTAGACAGTAAAATTCAAACTTTCCTGAAAATCGTAGATAAGTCTAAGGAGGAATGAAGTAGTGACAAGGACAAGAAAAAGTGGAGAGATTTAGGCTCTGCATGTGACAAGGGTAAGGGAAAAATAACTCTATTTAATGAGGTTGTGGATTCAGACATAGACAATGACGATGGATGTAAGATCTGCCAATATGACCATCCCAAGGGATGTTGTCCAATAATCTCACATCTACAAGAGTCTGGAGTGTATGCACTCAACCCGAGACTCAACAAACGATAAACACCTCGTAGATTACCTTATCCCCAAGGTAACGCAAGATAGTTCCACCAACCATTAACGTACTATCCAAGTGGAACTCCAGCACAACCCATCGGAAAACATTAGCAATGGCAATACCCATAGTCATGGGGGATGCCACCACTGAAACATCAATACCCTCATTGATAGCCCGATCCATCTGGTTACTACGTAAAGCACCTGATTTCTCCAAGTGACTCCTAGGGTCACAAAACTCTCCAACATCACTACCAAGTTCGGGAGTACTTTAGAAGGACTCCTTCTCCTCTGGGAAACACTCCATATCCATACCATCTGCCTACTTCATCCGCACCTCTTCCACCAGTAGTTCCCATACCACCTGCTCCAACAATGCAAGGGGAATTCCCTACTCAACCGCAGCAACGTAATGCTACGAGAGCTATGAACATTCAACCCGCTGCTGGTTCTGACAACCTTAAAAAGAGAAGACCTTTATTTAGAAAAAAAAGCCCAGAAAAGCTCTCACAACAACAAGTGGTTAAGTCTGTGACCACTTCTCTGACACACAATGCTTTGGGGCTTCCTTTAGTCCAACAACAGAGCTTAGCGCATACGGTTATGTTAACACATACCGTAACTGACTGGATCAAGGTAGGCCACCTTCCCAAGAAACTATCTAACCCTAGAATTTCCTTAATCTATCTCCAAGTCACCAGGAACGAACCTCATAAGGCTCTTCTTGACTCAGGTTCCGGAGTCAACCTAATCTCACGAAAAAGCTAGTCGAAAGAGCAATCGACCAACATACATGGAACGAACTGGGGGAACAACTAATGCCAACAACGAAGGCATAGATGCATTGGAATATGAGTGTCACCAACTTTCACCCCTTTATATAAAAACATCAATGGGGAGAAGTTGGAAACTTTTAAGAAATTCAAAAAGACATTCATTATTTTGGATCTCTCCCTTTCCATACAGTCATGGGGGAGATGGCCACCTATGCTAATAATTTGGGGCCCTCAATTCTTTTTAATTTTTTTTTTACAAGTTTTTGTTTTACAAGTTTTATTTACACAGTTTTTATTTACACATTTTTGTTTTACATGTTTTTGTTTTACACGTTTTTATCTTACACATTTTTTTTACATGTTTTTGTTTTACAAATTTCTTTAACTTTTCCTATTNTTGTTTTTATTTTACAACATCTTTTATACTTTTTCATTTATTTGTGTATGTGTGTGTGTGTGTGCTTATCTATTTTGTTAATTTTTTTACCCAATAGTGCTCTAATGATGGTATGAACGATTTTTTACTGGTTGCTAATGTTTGGTTTTTACATTTAAGTCATGATGTTGATACTAAGGTATGTTTCTTTTGATATCGCAGGCAATGAGTTCACTTCATCCATTCACCCACAAGTTTCTATGGTCTCTCTTGGCTTGGAAATGTACAGTCCTTTTCAATAATAAGAACTATAAAGAATCGGTGACTGAGCATTTCTCAAACTAAGGACTCAAGGATTGAAAAGGTTGTGACTTCAAGGGAACTTGATGCTTTTGTGTTGGCCATTCTCTTGGGTGCTTGGATGTTTTCTTCTTGAGTTTTCTTACCATTTCAACGTTACCCAATCATTGGGAAGCTGAGAAAATAAAAATAACAAAGTCTTTGCATGGTGTGGTTCTCACATATAAACACATAAAAAAAAAAACAAAAAGTGAGAATTCAAAGCACACCCCTTAGATGATATAATCATTTGGGCTACAAGCACTAGTTATGGAACTAAAATAAAAAAGTTCCCTCTAACTAAGGCCCTTCTCGCTTCCCATTCTCTCCTCCTTGTTTCGTCGAAATGGTGGTGGCTCTTGGATGAAGGCATTCTTGTTACTTTAAGAGGATCGTTTGGCCGATTGCATTGATGCGAAGTCACTAGATGTGGTTTATTTGAGGCTGGATTTGGAATGGGATCTGCTAAGTCACATTAATCATGAACTCCACAAGGAGTTGTACACCACCTTGTTCTCGGGACTCCATTCCATTCTCTTCTCTCCATCCTCTCCATTGTTCACCTCATTGCCAGTTGTATGATTAGTGTATATTTTGGTTGATGCATTGTTTTCTTTTTGGTAAACTCTTGTGGTTAGGACTTTAACTCTTCTTTCCAAATCACATTCCCAGAGCCTATAGACTCTTTGAATGTGGGTTTGTCATAGCATTAAGGGCATGAGCCTGCTTTGGGGAGGACCCACTGACATTCTTATTTGGTGCACCAGTTAAATTATTTTCCTTAACATTTTTGCAACTCACTTTCTTTTGTTCATTTCCATCTTAACATCCATTTCATCAATGTTATAGTTGTCTCTTTTTTTTTCTTCCTTGTTCTTTATTCTTTCTCCATTCTATCGCTACCAAAGGTTTGCGATTAGTTGTGGGGGTACAGGGCCCAATTTTTTTGATTTCCTCCTAACCCCTATACCTTCGATAGTCACCAATATTATATCTACAGATCCACAATCAACCATACCACAACCTAGCCACACTGAAGCAAGGTATCAACTGCATTGAAATTCATTTACCCTTGCTAATATAAGATTGTGTTGTATGTGCAGATGGCAATCATGCAACAACGGATTGGATCTAGAAGGAACACATGGAATGGAGCGGTGCTGGATGTAGCTATGCAAGGAGCAAGATCGATAGCGTGCTTACGGATGGACAACAAAAGGTGCAATCTTGGCATTGGCAACAACAACACTTCTTTCTCTCTCTCTTTCTCAGCTGCCAAATGAGGCCTGATGTCAATGTAATAAGGTGTTCACTCTTTTTGTCATGAACACAAGTTTTGTCATGTCTTGTAATGAAGATCCGTTCACATGTCATCCCACTAGTTCCATTTGAGTCAATAATCCCATACCATCCGAATATTTTGTAAGGAACACAAGGATGAGTTTTTATTCATTCATGGGGGTATGATGAAATGCGATATCGCATCCCACGTGATATCGCATACCCGATATTGCGTTGTCCCCCGCGATATCGCATACGTGATATCGCGGTGTGCCACCAAGTCTATAAATAAGAGGCGGCTCTCCCTCGTTTTCTCATCTAGATCTAGACCTTAGCGAAACTCTAGTAGTTTGACCTCTCCAGAGATAGAATATTTTTCATGTGCTTGCAGTAGGAGCTGCAAAGTGAACAGATCTTTATTCGAGCAAATATTGTACCTGAACACATGTTTGTGTACGGTAATAAAGACGAACTTCTTGGATAAACCTTGCAGTGCATGGAATAGGCTAAATAGGATTTTATTTATTGTTATTTACTATTTTCATTTACATACTTTATTAGTAATTAAATCTCTCTCAACCCTTATCTCCTAGTTAAGTGCCTCAGTACAACCACTTCGAGCATGTGCATTATGCTTGGTGATCCCAGCAACGATTAGCGTTTGGTAACCAAGGTTGCATTGGTTCAGGGTGTGAATGGTAAGTGGGAATAGATGCTAATGCTAAATTAATTTAGACTTAGTTAGTTATTTAAAGTTAATAATTAGTCTCTTCACCCTTCACCTTATCAGCATAGGAGATAAAACCTAAAAGACAATAAAAATCATATACCTCAGACTTACTTAACCATACACCGTGACAAATACAAGTAAGTTTGGGAAGACAAAAAACAATTAACCTTAAGTGTTCCATGAGGCATGTAGGCACTTAGTCTATGGAGTTCGACCGGATTGCGCGTGTTACGCTCGTATTCGTATGGTTGAGTGTAGGGGTACCTCACCACTCATCAATCTTAAACATTAAAAACAAGTTACTATTGACATGAGTAAAAAATTTAGATAATAAAGCTATTTGAATTGGTCAATAATTCTAAAAATTGCTAAATCCTTGGCTCAATCAAGCAATTAAACAAATCCAAGAAAAAAGCTACAAAGCACACTATAATCTTGACTACTAGCTAAGTAACTATGATAAATCAAAAAAATAAAAATGATCCACTAAATAGAAGGAAATGAGTTGAATTAAGTTTGAGCTTAAAATGCCATTATACAAAAACATTCTCAAATATCCAAGAATTAGTTTCTCCTAGTGCCCCCTCCCTTTACAAAGAACATGTCATAGCCTTTGATAAGTTTTGAGTTGCAGATTAGTTATAATAGCTTCAAGATTAATAAACTAAAAATTGGAAAAATAGTTTTTTAATTGTATCCTTACAAGAACCCAATGCTTCAAGATACTGAGCCACATTCATTTTAGTGAATAACTGATTACTGAAATCGAGCCTCTAGTGGAGTTTACCAAATTCAAAAAAACTTTGAACACTGCATTCCATAAGCCTTCATTTGGGTTCTTGACATTGCTATGATATCTTCGTTGTTGAGCTTAGTGGTAAAAAATTCTGTTATCACTCTTACTATTTTCTTTAGCTCTCCCTCATACTCGTTGAATTTAATCATTTCATCTTCAAAAGCTTCTTTCGCTTTATGAGCCTCCCCAATAGCCTTTACTACTACCATCATTATCCCATCTAACTACTTTGCTTGAATTGGTGATAACCTCCTCCACAACTCCCTAACTTGATCTCCCTAAATTTTTTCTTTAGCCAGAACATGATCATAAGTAGACCCTTGAGCTTTAACATAGCTTAGTATTTCCTGGACTAAAGAAAACTTAACTTTCAACTCTTTCAGTTTTTTCATAAGATTAGAAAATATAATGTCTTGGATGAAAGATAGATAACTATTAAGATAGTTACCAAAATGAAAATGAAAAAGTCAGAAAATTTAACAATTACAGATAGTTAAGATGCAGAGTTGTTGTACCTATGGATTAGTTACAACTTAAGCAGCTGATTGAAGGTCGTGGTAATATAATTCAAGTCAAAGATGATGCTTCAGTTAGAATGCATCATTGCTCCTTTTAAAAATTATAATGATAATTCTTGAAAAGTGTCTCTTTTTGGAATTGTCATGCAGAGAAAAACCGAAGTCGGAAAGGAGCGGTCATTCTAAAGAAGTGGGACAAATATTTGTTAGCATATTTGGCAGCAAAATATGAAATGAGATGAAAATAAAGAGCAACTGAAGCACAAGAAAATGCAGAAGAATCTTATTATCAGCAATGGAAATAACAAGCTTCTCTCTTCATCAAAAAGAAAGAACAAGAAGAAGCCTCTCTCTCAAGTAATGTGGAAATAACAAGCTTCTCTCTTCATCACAAGGAGAGAAGAAGAAGAAGTCTCTCTCTCATGCAATGTGGAAATAACAAGCTTCTCTCTTCATCACAAGGAGAGAACAAGAAGAAGCCTCTTTCTCATGCAATGGGAGGACTCTTAACTCTTGTGTATGACCTATCCCAGGACAGACTTAAATAGCCACATTTGGGGTTACAAAATTGGAAACATCTAAAATTAACTGAGATAGATCTTCACAACATGTTTAGAAGTCTTATGTTATCTTTAGGAAAAATTCTAAAACTATCAGACGATAAAAATAGAAAGTGTAGTTCATGAATAAGCAACTGCTAATTCATTGTTGTGATCTACCACTTCACAGTTAATTTTTTCCAACAATCTCCCACTTGGAGATTTTGATTGAGGATCAATCAAATCTCCACACCATCCTTTCTACCTTGTCATTCTATATTTCTTATGATTTTGCTAGGCCATACAAGGATCTACTCCAGTTAAACTTCAATCTTGCACTCTAAAAACTTTGAAGACTGAGAAAACATCTACCTTCCTTTTGATTGGATACACCCAACATCTCCTGGAGAAATCATCAATGAAAGATACAAAGTATCTTGCTCCTCCTAGGGAAGTCACTGGTGCTTTCCAAACATCAGTGTGTAGCAAGTCCAAGATGCCTCTACTCTTAGCAGTTGATGTGCTAAAATTTAATCTATGTTGCTTACTAGTAACACAATGCTCACAAAATGGTAAAAATACCGAATTAAGCCCAAGAAGAAGTCTCTATTTAGAGAGAATCTGCAAACCTTGTTGTAACATATGACCAAGTTTTCGATGCCACAACATCATCGAATCATCTTCCAAACTAGTTGATGCAACAGAAGATTCTCCCACTTTATGTGTGTTCCCCATAAGCATGTACAGATTTGCAGCAACCTTTTCTACCTTCATTACCACAAGCGCAGTTTTGGTAATGTTCAGGATCCCATTCTCTATACGAGTTTTGCACCCAACATCATCTAGTTATCCTAAATATAGTAGATTTTTCTTCAGGCCCTCCACATGTCATACCTCTTGTATGGTGGAAATAGTGCCATCATACATCTTTATCTTGATAGTACCAATACCAGTGATTTTCAAAGCATGATCATTTCCCATGTACACAGATCCTTCTGAGATTGGTTTGTAGTGATAAAACCATTCTCTCCGAGAGGTCATGTGCCATGTTGCTCCTGAATCCAAGATCCAAGCATCAATGAGCTTCTGTTTGCCTTTAGCAATAGTTGCCTCACTGTATAGAACATCACCATCATATGAGGTACTTGCCATATTCCCTTGAGGATTCTTTTCATTACTCTTCTTGTTCCAACACTCCTTCTTTAGGTTTCCTCTCTTGCCACAGTTATAGCAAGTGATGTTTCTCCTTCTACTTCTTGACTTGGATCTACCATGAATTTGGTTCCAATTGGAATCACGTTCCATGGATCTCCATCTCATCATTTTTAAGGCCTCCACCTTGTTTTCCAACCTATCTTCCTTGTTTTTGCATCGCCTTTCTTCTTCAAGAACCATAACTACAACCTCATCGAAGAAAAGATCATCCGTAAGAACATTGTTGGTCAAGTTGATGATGAGTTGATCATATGAATCAGGTAGACTTTGAAGTAGAATTTCTGCACATTCACCTACATCTACTTTATAGCCCAATGATGTGAGTTGAGAAAATAAAGTATTTAGGGTGTTGATATGGTCAGTTACTGATGAGGTTTCTATCATACGAAGAGTGTAAAGTTTTCTCTTCAAGAAGATTTTGTTGTGGAGTGATTGAGCCTCGTACAGCTTCGTCAGAGTGTCCCATATTTCCTTTGTCATCTTCTTTTCTACAATACTTGAAAGAACCCCATCTGCTAGTGCTAAGTGTAAATTAGTAATAGCATTTCCATCACCGTCATCTGTGACCTCTCGTGGCCTTTCTCCAATAGCTGCCAGGCAATTATCTTTACACAAAATTGCCTGTATCTTTATTTTCCATAATGTGAATTTTCTTCCATTGAACTTCTCTATTTCATATTTGCTAGCAATTTTGTAAAATTTGTATGCATGATCTACAAAACTTCCATGGACTATGAACTTGGAAGCTCCGATACCACTGTTAGCAGATCTGGTAGCAAAATATGAAATGCGATGAAAATAAAGAGCAATTGAACCATAGGAAAATGTAGAAGAATCTTATTATCAGCAATGGAAATAACAAGCTTCTCTCTTCATCATAAGGAAAGAACAAGAAGAAGCCTCTCTCTCAAGCAATGTGGAAATAACACGCTTCTCTCTTCATCACAAGGACAGAACAAGAAGAAGTCTCTCTCTCATGCAATGTGGAAATAACAAGATTCTCTCTTCATCACAAGGAGAGAACAAGAAGAAGCCTCTTTCTCATGCAATGGGAGAACTCTTAACTCTTGTGTATGACCGATCCCATGATAGACTTAAATAGCCACATCTGGGCTTACAAAATTGGAAACATCTAAAATTAACTAAGATAGATCTTCACAACACGTTTAGAAGTCTTATGTTATCTTTAGGGAAAATTATAAAACTATCGGACGATAAAAATGGAAAGTGTAGTTCATGAATAAGCAAGTGTTAATTCATTGCTATGATCTACCGCTTCACAATTAGTTTTTTCCAACAATATTTACCTTTGTTTTGGCAACTTGTACCACCTAGTGAGGAAGATGCTCCAGAAGCTAGTGCTAATGTTGGAGGTGAGATAGTTGAGAGGTTTGCTACTATTAAATCAGCTTGAGCAAGAGATAAAGTTCAACAGTTCTCTGCTCTCTTACCATTCTGTTATACTATGCATTGCTTCAAAATCTGTAAATTATCTGTTGGCCTATTCTTGATGGATATGTTTATATAGATGATAATAACGACAATATTCAGCTTCCTACCACAAATGTCAACTAATATCGATGAGTATCAAGTATCAACTGCATTATGTTGTCATCATTGATCTAAAAGTAGGAGCAATGCATGGAAAATTGTTTTGATGATTTTGTGCTTTGGCAATAAATTGTTAAATGTAAATGCTAAAATCTAGAATTGTCAGGTATACATGTGAACCAGATTGCATTCCATGTAACTAGCATATAGGATGAGTACAGTAATTTTATGAGTATGTATTTATTTGAAGTCATCAATGTTCTTCTCAATCAAAAAGCATTTTATCCTTCTAGTATTTCAAGGTAAAGGGTGAATGACAATATGTTTTTAAGTTCTTTAAAAGTATGATGGTCTTGGGGTGTCGTTTGGGATCCTCTCCCAACCTTACCTGAAACCTGATATAGTTAACACTTATTTCGTAGTTTGGGCGAATTTTGCTTTAAAAAAAAAACAAAAACAATAGATGTATTTTTGGATCCCCTGCTTCAGACCCTTTTTTTGTCCTCTTAATCCTCTTGTCTTTTTGAGGATGCTACATCAATCCATCCCTAGATAAGTTTAGCTTTAGCAAGACGTCCTGTATTAACATTCTTAGGACATGTGTATATATGTTGAAGGAACACCCCTTTGCTTTTTCCAAAATTTGGCCTTGTCCACAATGCCATCTCTGAAGCTATTTATTAAAGAAGAAGAAATAAGCCAAGTGGTAAGACTTTTGATTTGAAAGATCCGAGTTATATATTTGATTTTGGTGGTAGGACTGTACAATGTGGGGTAAATATTTTGTTTTTAAACAAAAAGAAAATAGACATTGAGGCTGTAGCACAACGCTTGCCTAACCAAGAGATGAGTGTTTTGACCATTGTGCTACATCTTGGATGTAGGGGTAAATATTATAAAAAAAAAGTTATAAATTTGATTTTAGTGAATAATGTTGAGTTATAAATCAAATTTGGGAGGTGTTGAAACCCAAAATAATTGAAACATAGGTACACCCCAAGATTTATAGAAGTTTATAACTTAATGCTACCTAATAGAATTGAACCAGTGACTTAGAAATTACTAGGCCAAGACTCATACCACTAGGCTAACACCCTATAGATTTTTGGGGATGTAAAAAGATTTTAAAGAATTTTTTAAATCGTAGAGTTTTGATAGCCCAATATATCGGATGATGTGGATGGCCCAACTTAAAAAAATTCTAATTTTTTCTAATTTTACAATCATGATATCTTCGTGATCCTAAAGAGTTTTAGGCTAATCTTAGCTTTCCTCAAAAGCTCATTCTACAATCTATAAACCTGTAAAATGTAAGATCAAGTGGATTTTATTTGATCATTCAAATATGACCTAAAGAAGGGTCTTGGAAAAAATTGTTTAGCATTTAGAATATAAATTTTTATTTTGCAAGAAAGAATATCTTTGCTGTTCAAGAGAGTTATGAAGTGAGTAAATATTTGATACAAATCTTTTTCAACAATCTACCTTTCTACAAAATTTAGTATTAATTTGAGTTGATTTGATGGTTGAAATATGTTACACAAGAGTGGTCTTAAATGTGATTGTTCAACTCCTTGATTAATGAGAATTAGTGGATAGGATGAATTGATGAATGAACTTGTAATAGAATAAATTGTAAAATTGGGAATGGGATTGTAGATGATAAATATGATATGAGATTATGGGATAAATTGTAGAATTTCTTCACTTACAAATATGATTTGGTCACATATTTATAGCCAAATGATGAGGCCATAATAGAATATGATGAGACAAGCCTATTTTATGAAAAATTGGACTAGAAATTCAAGAAACATAAGAGATTGGGGCCATTTTCTAATTACATCCGCTCATCAATCTTTTAATAAAAGTAAAAATAATAGAACTTTCCATACTTTTTTATGTGTCATAATAATTCAAATATAAATTACATGCCTTTGGTACCTATTTACAAAAAACCTATTTTGGCTTCACTTGAGCTTTATGTTCTCTTAAGGTTTGAACTTTGACTACATACTTTGAATATATTTCCACATGTAGATATGGCCTTTTATTACCTTGAATTTGGGCTTGTTAAATTAGTTTCTTTGTTTTGCTTCTAAATTACAACATGGGCATTTAGAATGAATGGAGTAAGAGTTTTCAAAGTGCATACTAGAACCAACAATCCCACCTTTAGGATATACTTTAGAGTTGTTGTAGCTTGTCTTTGAATTTAACAAATCTTCAATTGTTTTAGAAACTTGATCAGCATTTTTTATTATTTCTCTCTTTTGTTAAACTTCTATTTGGTAATTTTGAACTTCAATAGTTATTTCTTGTTTTAAATTATAGTTTCCTTTTTTTTTATTGCTTTGGTAAGGTGGTCGAAACGTCTTTACATTCTTTGAAATTTGACAAAGGTGAGTGAACATCTTTCCTTTCTTCATGTATTTCTTCAATCTTCAATATTGTGGCACAGACAACTTACTTTTCGTCTTTGAATAAGTTGTATAGGTAATGTTCTAGGTCTTTTATTTCTTCAATTTTCTTTCATTTTTTAGAGGCACCTTTTGATTTTTTCTATATCTTGAATTCTTTGAATTTGAAGTTATTGCTAGGCAATAGATCTAATTCCCAACCATCTCAAGTTTGGCTTTCATATTGTTCTCATCATAAATGATGCATGTGTTTTTATCAAATACTAATTTATAGTCATTATTTGTCCATTGGTCAATTTATATATAGGATTTTTCAAGATTCGAAACATAAAATACATTTCTAATTTCAAAATAATTTCTATCTTTCATACTAATATTTATTGAACCTTTTCGAAAAATATGGAGTTCTCTTCCATCCTCAAAATATAGTTTTCCAAGGCCTCTTCTAAATGATACATCTATAAAGTCATCAATTCTTGAAGCCATGTGATTTCCACAACCGGTTTCGAGTAGCCACTTGTTTGAAGTAATTTTTTTATCTAAATGGTAAAATGCATAAAAGATTGGTTGCTTATTTTCTTGATGGTGTTGCCTCTCCTTCAATTTTTAACTTCTTGCTTTGCTTCTCTTCTAAATTTTTGTATTGTTCTTTGTTGCATTCTTCTTGGTTTTTTAACTATGAGTTTCTCTTCATTGATTGTTTGTAGTTTCTAATTTTGTTTGAATTATTTCATTCTTGTCTTTATATTTTCTTAGATGAATTGCCACATTTCCTTGCTAGTCTTCAATTTTGGCATTACATTTCTGGTTCTTCCACAATTTGAATTGCATATAATGTCTTTTGCAAATTCTTCTTCTTTAATTATTTTCTAGAATTTCTTTCTTAGATTTTTGTAAAAAAAAATTGGAATTTCACTACCTTTGTCCATGTTACTTCAAACATCATTGTGATATAATAGTCCCTGTGTTAATTCCTACCATAATTTAAAATTTTGAGTACCATCATAAATTATTGAACATGTTAGAAAGTTCTTACTTGTATCACCCATGGCTTCATCTTTTGCTCTAATACCAATTGTAAATTTTTTTTGGATGTATGAGGATTTGAAAAAAAAATTATTTTACAAATTTTTAGTAGCCCAATATATTGATTGATGTGGATAGCTAAACTAAGAAAAATTGACCTTTTTTTTATTTTGGAATTGTAATATCTTCATAATCCAAATGAATTTTATGTTGATTTTAGACTTGTTAGAAAGCTTGTTCTGCAATCTATCGGTCTGTAAAATTTTAGATTATTTTGAATTTATTTAATGACCTACATCTAGCTTGAAAAATGGGTTTGAAGTAAAACTATTCAACGTCTAAAATAGAAATTGCTAACTTTCAAAAAGAATATCTTTGTGATCTAAGAGAGTTATGGAGTGAATGAATACTTAATACAAAGCTCTTTCAACAATCTACCTATCTACAAAGTTTGTAGATTATTTCAATTAATTTGATTATTAAAATTTGTTACACAAAAGTGGACCTGAATATAATTTTCAACTTCTTTGATTAATGAAAACTTATGAATATGATGAATTGATGATGAATGAACTTGTAATGGGATAAATTGTGAAATTATAAATGGGATTGTAGATGATAAAGAGGATATGGGATTGTGAGATAAATTGTGTAATTGCTTCACTTATAAACATAATTTTCTCATATATTTATAGCCAAATAACAAGGCCATATTAGAATATGATAGAACAAGTCCATTTTATGAAAAAATGGGCTAAAAATTCAAGATACATGAGAGATTGAAGTCATTTTTAAGTACATCTACCCATCAATCTTTTAATAAAATTAAAAATAATAGAATTTCCTATGTTGTTTTATATGGCATTATAATTCAAATATAAATTACATAGCTTTAGTCCTTATTTACAAAAGCTTCACTTGATCTCTTCTAAGGTTTGAGCTTTGACTATGTACTTTTACTATATTTCCATATATAGATATTGCCTTCTATTACCTTGACTTTGGGCTTGTTAAATTTGTTTCTTTGTCTTGCTTCTAAACCACAAAATGGACATTTAGAATGAGTATAGTAAGAGTTTCCAAAGTACATACTAGAACCAATAGATCTTTCACTAATTCATCATATTTACATTTCATTAATCTAAGAAGTTGAACAATTACATTCAAGGCCACTTTTGTGTTATAGATTCTAACAATCAAATCAACTTAAATCAATTCCAAGTTTTTTAAGTAGATTGTTGAAAGAGCTTTGTATCAAGTATTCACTCTTTCCATAACTCTCTCATGTCAGAGATATTCATCTTGCAAATCACTAATTTCTATTCTAGATGCTGAACAATTTTATTCAAGATCCCTTTTTAGGATAGATTTAAATTATAAATAAATTCCAATGAAGCTAAAAGTTTATAGGCTTATAGATTATAGAATGAACTTTCCAAAAAGCCTGGAATAAGCTAAAAACTCATTCAGATCACAAAGATATCACAACTATAAAATGAAATAAAATTTAGTTTTTCTTAGTTGGGCTGCCCACATCATCGAATATATAAAGTTGCCAAAAAGCGACAAGATAAAAAATTCTTTCAAATCTTGTTACATCCAAAGAAATCAACATAAATGACATTATATTTAGGACATGCACCATTGAAACATTGCTTAACTTAACAAGTAAAACAAATCCAAAATAACACCTTGATTAAAAGAGTTAAATGTCATGTTTTTGCATCACATCATTAATCTTGAAACAAACCTTTGATTACTAGGCATGTAACATAAAATTTGAATGAACACATTTTATGATATAGGATCAATCTCTATAATAAAAATTTCCAATTACCAAAATAAAAATGCATGATAAAAAGGTTGGTACAACAGAAGTACCCTCTTCAATCTCTATAGAGGTTGGACAAGCAACGACACGTTAACTTGTTACTTTAAGTAACAATCGAAACTATTCAAAGTAAATACTCCTTTATAAATTCTTTAGAGAGTAATAAATGAAGTAAAGGAGGTTTCAAGTCCAATAGATAAAGATAGATTGTGTGTGTTGTAATTTGAAAAACCTAGTAAAAATTAGCAGAATAAATTGTTAGAAAACATGGAAGGATTTGTCTTAAATATTCAAGCCAAAGTTTTAAAGGCTCCCTCTAGTTATTATATTATATCATAAAACATTATATAATGTATTTTAACTCTTATGACAATGCAAAGGTTGAGTACCATGGTTAGAATAATGCATTATTTATGTTGTAAATTCCTTTTTCTAGCCATCCCCTAAACAGAAATTCTGAATTAATGGCAAGTTGGCAAAATGAAAGACCAATTTTCGTTTGCAAAAATAGTATTGTATCTCTACATCAATTAAACAATTTCTTTATCCAAAAATTAAAATAGAATTATTATATATAAAATAGACAAAAACTTAGGAAAAAGAAAACCTTAAAGCTTCTCTATCAAATTAGTTAACACAATATTCTCACGCAGTAAATTAGAACTTGCCTAAAATGATCACCCTAGCCCAGAACTCTGAAAGAGAAAAAACCAGAATCAATTTCCCTACATCAACATGAAAGTATTTATTTTTGATAGGCAAAGGAAAATATAATGTTTTCATTTGCATAGGCATGGTCTAGTATAGAAGGCTCATCTTTCCAGATATTTCACTGAAGCTGGTGCGAGTTGACATGGACCCATCTTGTTCTTTTCATTAAACCTGCACAGGAAACATCTATCTTTAAAATCTATAAAATGAATCAAATACAATACTTTAGGAATGGTTAGGGCTGTCAAAGAGGTAGGGGTTAAAATGTTTTAAAAACTAGATTGAAAATCAAACATCTGAATGCAAAGTTGAAAATGCTTTCATTTCAGTAAAATTTTCTGATTTCAGGTTTGAGATGCATAATAGTGCTTCACTGCAAATATTTAGGAAGTTAGAAAGTTCAGGAAAGAACATGTATGTGGATATGGGTTTTCAGAACAACCTGGAAGGGGAATAAGCTAATAGCAAGACCTGATCTAAGAGGCTGACAATATGCAAGTAATCAGGAAATTTAATAATTAAAATCAATATACACTGAACTGTGTCAGCGTTTCAGAGGTAACTTTCCACCTGATACAGTGGTTAAATCATACATGTAACGAAGCATAACCAGGGAATCATTGTTTGACAGGACATTTTTACAGTTTGCTAACTGATGTAAATACAAGAGCTATAGTCTGATCTATTATAAAAAGCACTTACCTGGAATCACCATTAAGAAGAAAACGTTGAACTTTTAGCTTCTTCCCTTCTGCGAAGGAGAGGAGGCTGTGATTCTACAATGCTAATAACTTCTTCCAAGTTTCTTGGTAGTGTCCCTTGATCTTGTGGATTCAGAAAAACAGCTGATTGTAGATAAGACTCAACTTCCTTCATGCTAGGCCTCATGGAAGCATTTTGGCAAGTGCATCTTAGACCAAGCATCAAAATGCTTTCCACCATTGACAATTCTTCATCTTTGTCCATTTCAATTCCTCCTCCACTTTCATCTGCTATTTTTATAATACCTTTAATTGTCTCTCTTCTTACCTCTGCTGACTGTCCTTGCAAGGCCATGGAGATCCACAATGGCAGTGTGAGATCCCCTGAAAACATGTCATGTGTGGGCTTCAATCTTGTGATGACTTCCAAGGTAACCACTCCAAAGCTGTATACATCACCTTTCACAGATATTGTTTCTCCAATTCCATACTCTGAAAAATCATTGCTTGAAATTTAGTGTTTTCCCCTCATCATCCAAGGAGCATATATATGTAGAAAAGGTAAGAATAAAAAACGCATACCTGGAGCAATGTAACCAATAGAGCCTTTCACAGCAAGAGAAGATGATGCTGTTGGATAATCAAAGTCTCCAATCAGTCTAGATATTCCAAAATCAGAGAGCTTGACAGTCATTTCATCATCCAACAGTACATTCTCTGGTTTAATGTCACAGTGAATGACCTGAAATTCACAATCATGATGCAAATAACTAAGCCCCTTCCCTAACTCTCTTAATATTTTCACTCTGATTGCGAAACTTAATGGAGTCAATTGACCATCCTGTCTACTGTGAAGAAGAAAATGGAGATTTCCATGGCTCATTAACGGCATTACCAGGGCTTTTAATTCCTCAGACCAGACCACAGTGATGATCTTCAAAATGTTGCGATGTCTCACTTTCCCTAAAGCATGACATTCCTTTTTGAAGTTTTTCTCAGTTCCAGTCTGTGTTGCAGAAGTGAAAAGTTTCACAGCAACCAGCAATCCGGAGGTTAAAACACCCCTGTAGACCTTTCCATGGCTGCCTTCACCTACCAAGTTTGAATCACTGAAATTTTCAGTTGCCCTTTGAAGTTCCTCCACAGATATCTTTAAGAATTTTTCGCTTAGCCATAGATTTTTCCCTTTGGATGTCTTGGATCTTTTAAAAAAGAAGGAAATGGCTGCAACAACCAGCAATAAAAGCCCACCTAGAATGCCAAGCACAGTTTTCAGAATACTGTTTTTCTTAGAATAAGACTTGTGTTCCTGAGAAGGAGACGGTAGACAAGCTTTCAGGCCAAAACATCTTCCACATAAATTCAAATTACCAAGAAACAACAATCTTGTCAATCTTAGCTTTTTTGAGGAAGAACTGTGCATACAAGGGACTTCTCCATCAAAGTAGTTGTAAGAAACGTTCAAAAAATAGAGGTTGGAATGATTGAACAGGGACGTAGGCAGAGGTCCAGTGAAGTTGTTACCAGACAGATCTATGCTTTCAAGTTGGGTGAGCTTATTCCCAATTGATTTGGAAATGTTGCCGGTGAAATGATTAAAACTGAGATTGATTTGGCGGGCATCCAACCAGCTATCCATGTAAGATGCCATGTTTCCATAAAGATGGTTGCTTGTAAGATCTATATATTGTGCCATCTGTAATCCTTCTATTCCCGGAGGTACTTCTCCTGTCAGGCCATTTGCCGACAAATCAAAATGGAATATAATGGTTTTGAGACCGGCAACTTCTGGTGGAATTGACCCAGACAAATTGTTTGCTGATAGTACAAGGTCTTCCAGAACAAGGCAGTCTCCTATCTCTGAAGGAATTTGTCCTGACAGCAGATTCCTACTAAGTTTCAGGCCTCGCAGATTGACCAGTTTTCCAATATCAACGGGAATGGAACCAGACAACATATTATTTGAGAGATAGAGATAGCCAAGTGACTTGTTCAACAGAGATATCTCGGTGGGAACGTGGCCTTTTAGCTTGTTTCTTCCGAGATCAATGCTTTGCAGTGACTTCACATTTGTAATTTGAGTAGGAATGGTACCGCTGATTTCATTACCACTCAGATCAAGCTGCAAAAGAGATGAAAAGTTTCCTACGCTGGGAGGGATGTCGCCAGAGATAAAATTTTCAGATAAACTCAAACGCTGAAGATCGGGCAAGGACCTCCCAAAGTTGGGCGGTAACGTTCCCGTTAACAGGTTGTTATCTATTACTAGATCTGTTAGAAGAGAGGAATTGGATAGAGTTCGGAGGATTGGAATAGGCTGCCCAGGTGTCCTCACTCCACTGGTGAAGTAATTGTCTTGGAGATTGAGAATCATGAGTTCTGTCCAGTGTGTTGTCAACCATGACAATGGTGTTCCCGACAATCTGTTATTGGCCAAGTCCAGGCCTTGGAGTTCGGTGAGATTGTGCCATGACTGTGGGATGTTCCCCGTGAATCCGTTCACAGATAAACCCAAGTACTGTAGTTTGTTAAAGCTGCCCAGCCAGGTAGGAAGATCGCCATGCAAATTATTAATAGAGAATTCTAGATTTATAAGAGCTGTGAGGTTGCGTAAACAGGACGGAATGGTTCCACTCAGATTGTTTTGGTAAAGAAGAACATCAGTGAGACGGTAGAGACTGGCAAGTGAGCAAGGAATGAAACCGTTCAGATGATTGGGTCCAAGGCTAAGATCTTGCAGTAAAGAAAGGTTGCCCAATTGAGCAGGAATGACGCCGTGAATGTTGTTCTCAGCCAGCTCAAGTATTTCAAGTTTATGGAGTGCTCCCAGCCAAGGAGGGATTTGTCCAGTCAACCGATTTTGGTAAACATCAAACAGGTTAAGGTTTTTGAGTGTTGCAAGGGACTGAGGAATGTCACCATCCAAGGAATTTGTACACAGACCAAGCAACTGCAACGAAGAAAGGTTTCCTATCTGATAAGGAATCCCACCTTCAAATTCATTATCACATAGATTCAACTGTTTAAGCCTCCGCAGTGTACCAAGGGATGGTGGAATTGTACCAGATAAAGAGTTATTAAAAACGTCAAGTACCTGCAGGAATGATAAGTTGGAGAGGTGGGGAGAGAGAGATCCACGCAGAGCGGCATTGTTCAGAACAATCTCCACAACTCGGCCTTGGTGTTTGGTGGAGCAGCTGATTCCAGTCCAATTGCATGCAGTGGCGTCATGATCATCCCAATTGTGGAGAAGAGAGAGTGGATCGCTGGTGATGCATTTCTTAAATTGAATCAGTGCTCTCATATCATTCACAGCTCCATCATGATGGATGCGAGCTTCAACAGCAGCAGCAAAGAAGAAGAAAAAGAGAAGGAAAAAGCACAAACAAAGAAGAAGGCAAAGAGAAGGAGCAGCAGAGGAGGAGGAGGTCGCCATTGTGATGCTCTAGGGGAATGAAGGGAAAGTGTATGTAATAATACAGAATTGCTGTGGATGTTGAGCTCAATTTAAACTGCTTTACCCATGTTTAGCCATTTGACTATTTGTTTATAAATTTATGTGGATTAGTTAAATAAGGTATCAAATTGAAGTTTTTCTATTTTGTGCACTAGCTTGTTTCCCAAATAATTCTCGTTTTCCTGGAAAGTTATACATTTCATGAATTCTTAACAGTTAATACACGATGCTATGCGATGTTAAGGATTCACGGAAAATCATTGAACGCACTTCTCCCTTGGGTGACTTTTGGAATTTGGACAGACATTGATGGAGAACAATTTTCTTTTTTTAAAAAAAGTCGGCACAACGCGTTTTCCCTAAATTTTTTAAACAAAATTGACCATGGAAAGTACATGCACGAGAAATGTGCTTCATCTTTTGGAATTCTGTGGCCCGCGTAATCGTCGTTTCTGGTTGAACATCTAAATTCCATGAATTCTTAACACATGCTACGGAACTAGTCAAGAAAATCATTAGGGAACCTAATCAAGAAAATCATTGTTGAGTTGAAGATGTAAATTCCGTAAATTCTTAATACATGCTACGGAACCTAGTGGAGAAAATCATTACGGAACCTAATCAAGAAAATCATTGTTGGGTGACTTTCTGGACAGACATCAAACTTTTATTGTTGGAAAAGCACCTTTAATGGCATGCCGTGTTGAACAGGAATCTGATTTCTGCATTCCGTAAGGGTCAGCCCAACGCATTTTCTCTGAATTTTCTAAGCAAAATTTAAAAGGAGACGAACAGCTTAATCATGGAAAGTATGCGCTGTTCTATTTAATTCAAAGCATCTGCCAGAGTCCAGTCCATTCCATGCCAATGAATTATTTACCCATTTAATCCCCATGGAATGGGTTAACGCAAAGCTACCGTTGTAACGTGGCATACCGTTCAAACTCTTCAACTTGATTCTTGCCTAGCGAATAAAAAATACATATAAAATTACGATGTGTACGGAGTGTATGATTACATAATTTGTGTTATGGCTATATTAACCTTTCTGCGAAACTCTTTAAGTATATGCCTTGTGTTATGATTAAAACTCGGCAAGTTTTATATTTTTTAAAAATAATCTACAATGAAATAACTTTGGTAATAAATTTGTTGCACATAATTTTAATCACATCTTGATAGAAGTGCAAATGTATGTATTTTGATGGCTAATGATAAAATGCTTTAAAGGGCCAAACATCATTTAGCTCTATGTTCATTTTTAAAAAAATGATAAAAATGAACTATGTTGAGTGTGCACATATATATAGATTTGAGGCCGAGGTTCTTCATTATGTACAAAACAGCTATGTAAAAGTATTAGAGATAAGGCACTTTTGCACATATGGAATAATCCAACACGTAAAAAGCAAGTCTACCTTACTAATATTAGTGAAGGCTTCAAAAACAAAACAACTTATTTATGTGTTGCTATATCCCTTCATCTACGATGTCAAATTAACTAGGCAAAATTAAGCTCTCACTATTTTAGAATTGAAACAAGTATATGGATCAGGACTCCATGAGAAGAGAGAACTTGTCGTCGATGCAATTAGGAAGTAATTGAAGATGAGCATCACATATGTTTGCAATGTCCTATTTTAGAACATTATCACCACAAATGGAAAATTACAACTAAAAGATTAAAAGACCTATTTGATGTAGCCCCAAGGAAACTTGGTAACTTTATTAAGGAAGTGTTTGCTATGTATTCTATGTATATTTCATTTGTCTAATAGATCCTGCAGGTTTGAGGACATAATAAAAAACTATTCCAATTTTAGTTATAGATTTACTTAGTTGTTAGGTAGTGTTGATGCAATGCATAATCAATGATATTGTTTTGTGAAAACTATCATTTTCCATTACAAAATTTAATTTTTCAATGTTTGTAGGCCTAGCTAAAGAGGTTTTATAAAAATGTAGCAATTGCAATTCCTAAATAAAGATTTGAATATGCAAAAATAAAATTAACTGAACAATTTCAAGTAGGAATCATAGAGAATATGCATAAAATCAGTCATAAATTTATTGAAATTATCCAAATTGAAACAAATTAAATAAGAGACATTAGGATATTTGTGGTTCTTGCACCAAAAATTATCCAAGTACGTCCTTCACTAGTAGGATCCTATCCTCTATGTTCCTAAATAATCCACCACAAAGGTGCCCATTTGCACCTAATGATTTAATGGTGAGGATACATTATTTCCAATAATTTCATATTAGCTTCTCGTAGGGTACTTGAGAGACATAACACATGATGAGGTGAAAATAGAGAATGTACAATGAAAGCATAGGGATAAAACCTCTTTTCTCTTGAACATAGGGCATATTACCATGAAAAATAATAGGATAATTTCAATGCATAGCATGTTCATCCTTTTCAAAAGTCCAAGGTCAAGTTGTATCTTGTTCCAATGGTACCTCATCACATCCACCTAATTTTACCTTCATCAAATTAATCACCATTAAAACAAAAGTTTCCATTTGCTTTTAAAAAACACCATTAAGTGGATAGTTAAAGTATTTTAGGATTTTTTCATGAGTCACATGTTAGAGATTTGGATATCAAGTTAGTTTATACCAAGGTTTGTTGGTCCCTTTGAGGTCTTGAAAAGAGTTGGAGAAGTGGAGACACATCAAATTAGTTGCCACCACAAATACTAGGGATTTATGATGTATTTCATGTATTAATATTGAGAAAGTATGTTTCAAATCAAATCCATATGATAAATTAGCATGATGTTCAATTACAACTTGATGTTAGGTGGAAAAATCAATGAAGATAGTTGATAGGATATAAAAGAAGTTGAAAATTAAGGTTATATTGATGGTTAAGGTGCTTTAGAAAGACAATATGCTTAAAATGTAACTTGGAAGGTTGAAGTGGTTTTGTGTACCACTTATTCTTGGATCTTCTTAGAGAAACATTCAAAAAAGGAAGGAAGGATGCAACATCCCTATTTTAGAACCCTTAACTGTTGGTGTGTGTGGTAGTCTAAGCCTTGCATGTATTGGTTAGAAAACCTATAGTTCTATTTTTGAGATGAGAACTAGCCATTGTTGAGATGTTTGTGATGGTTAATGATAGCTTCTTGGGTTGGTGATGAATTGTATTCTTCATAGGCTATGATATCGAAGCTCTGATACAATAGCTCTGATATCAAAGCCCTAATATTGTAACATGTGCTACATTACTAGATATATGATATTGCAGGATGCATGCTTACATATAAATATAGAACTTGGGTGCACGACCCAAACATTACATTCCTTAGTTGTAGTAAAGCTCTTGTAGTTTGTTTTCTTCAAAGTTAGAATATTTTCTAAGTGCCCGTAGTAGAAGTTGAAAAGTATATGGATCTCTATTTGAGCACTGATGTACTTGAGCACCTCAGTGTAAATGACAATAAAGATTAGCTTTTCTAATCAAACCTTATAGCACTTGGATTAGCTTAATGTTTACTTTATGCATTTAACATTCATGCAATTTACTTTAATGTTTTTATGTAATTAATTAATAGTGAATAATTAATGAACATAAGTATGACCACTTTGAGCATAAGTTACGCTTGTTAATCCTAGTAGTGCCTAACACTTGGTAACCCAATAGCATTGCAACATGTTCAAGATATGTATGAAAAGTGGAAACAGATGCTTATGATAGGATTAGTTAAGTGTTAGTTACTAGATTAAATAGATTAACTAAACATTTCTTACTCTATTTTCAGCACTTAGGTGATTAAAAGATAAAAAATAAAATGATTAAAATTAGATGCCTTAGTTACACTTAACCATACACTTGCACCTCACAAGTAAAACTAAGAAGACAACGATCACAATTGTTAAGGTTCACCTTCTAGACCCAATGTACCTAGAAAGCTAAAGTCTACAAAATTCAACCAAATCACTTAGTGAACATTATTGATTCGTATGGTTGGGAATAGAGAAGGCACTCTTATAGTAGCATGAGGTTGAAGGGATAGCTAACGTAGATATAGATGATTTATATGTCTTGTTCGGTGAGGGTATGCTAGGCACATTTTCTATTGTCATCCCAGAGGAGGAATAGGAGGAGCTAGGTATGCACCTATGTTAATGCTTCTTATTATATCTTATTATTTTAGGTTTGGCTTTCTTCCTAACCATTCGATGATAGTTATGCTTAAAGTAGTTCCTAAGCCACCAATTCAGGTCATTGTTCCTATGTTTCATGTGAAACCATGGGTAGAGGTCTTGGACAAGGTGGAGTTCATGCATGGGATGGCCAAGGACATTGTCAATCGACTACACCAAGTTGCACCTAAGATGGGTAAGAACTTTATTTTCTATTGTTTAGTAGCCTTACTATGTTTATGATTGTATTTCATGTTTATGCAATGTCATTTGTGGAGTGGGATCCCAGCCGAGACATGGAGATTGACTCATTGCCAAAGCTTCCCTTTGATGTACAGAGTGCATCCTTGAAGTTGTATGAAACTACAACTAATCTATCATTTTCATGCACAAAAATTTCATGGGAGATAGAAAGGTCCAAAGAATCCCTATGGGAGCAAGTTGTGGCCTCGAGGGAGAAAACTCAATGGTAGAAGGATGTGACTAGAGATCTCTAGGACAACAAGGCCTTTGTTGAAGCCCAAGTGGCAAACTCAAGAAAATTGTGGACTAAATAGATCACATGGACTTACTACTAGCATGCCTTCCAGGACAAGGTAGCACTCTCATAGTAGATGGTGGAGTAGCAAATGTAGATTGACCTCATCTTTCAAAAAGTTGAGGATTGGAAAGATCACTAGGCTTTGATCCTAGAGTGGAGTAGGACACAAAAGGATCATAAGTGATAGTATAAGGCTAATCATGAGGCCTATCTAAAGTGGATCAAAGAGGATTCATTTAAACAATGCAAGAGAGAGTTGTTTATTTAGGGGGTCTAGGTAGAGAGTGCCTACTAGCTATTTGAGAACACTTTCACAGTGGAGAAATCCCCTACCCCTCAAATCATCACTATTGTAGGTGAGACCTCTGCAACTATGATTACCTAGGAGCCACCTACTTGGACCATAGTAGATAGAACTAGCATCTTCACCAGTGTTGACTTTGGGGATATTTCCTAGGCTAACATGACAAAAGACCAGATTCTCCATTGTTTGGAGAATGACCTCAATATTTACCTTTGGAAGTCATGGAGCTAGATTCCCCAAAATTTTGATGTATTCTATATTTTAGTTTTATTTTTATTTAAGTTATGATTTTATTGAGGTTATAGTTTTGGTTGTTGGTTATTGATTAGCTATGGGTTGTTGCATTTTAGGCATTAGGAAACATTAATGGCCCCAACGATGAGGGCGAGGATGACCCAACACTTCCTCCTCCAAATGCCTCTTAACATCCTTCATCTGCCCATTTCAACTTGTTGGCTATGTGTTTTTGTTTTTATGCTGATGGCTATTATTAGCCTAGATTATGTTATGGATGACTACTATTATTTTTTAACTTTTTGCCACACAATGTGACCATGGGTATGTATGTTATAAATACTTTAAATTTAAATATTTGGTTTCATTTTTGGTTATATATATTGTTTTAGTTTTATAAACATTGTAAATGGCTATGTTGATGATAAAGTTAAATGGCTAATTGATGTGATTATAGGCTAAACATAAATAGAATTAAAGAGATGTTTGGCAATTTTAGGCCATGGCAGGTTGTGGATGTTGCTTTGCTAGTTTAGGCCAACGCAAGCCATGGGCCATGGTGGACCATGTTACATTTTTTTGCTAGTTTAAGGACATGGCAGGCAATGTTATGTTGCTAGTTTTAGGCCATGGCAAACCGTGTTACATTATTCTGCTAGTTTAAGGCCATGGCAAGCCATGTTATGTTACAATTCTAGGCCATGGCAATCCATGGATGTTGTTTTGTTAGTTTAAGATCATGATGAGCCATGTTATGTTTCCAGTTTTAGGCCATAGTGGACCGTTGATGTTGTTTTACTAGTTTTAAGGCCATGGGGGAATCATGTTACATTGTTTTGCCAGTTTAAGGCCATGGTGAGCCATGTTATGTTGTAAGGAAACTCATATTTATTAGTGATTTTTCTATTTTAAAAATTGTTATGGTTTCTTAGTTTAAATCATGCTAACCAAGTAAATTAAAGAAATAAATAAGGCCATAATAAATAGAAATGCAACTAAAATAAATTTCTAGGCTATATGCATAAAAAGTAGAATAAAACATAGAGAAAAGGAACATTGAATTAATAAAGAGAAAACTTACGCTAAATGGTTATGATGCATGTGGTTGTAAAGGTTACCAAGGTGTAGCATGGAAGGAGTAAGATTACATATTACTTGTGCATACTCTTCCTAGTCTTTAAAAGGTTAGGAAACATATAAGGCCTATCCTGCACAAGTTTGTACTCACTATCCCCTTTACTAATGATGTTGAAAGTGAGTTCATCACATAAACCATCTCATTGCTCATCATTTTCGATCTTGGCTTACTCCTCTCTCTTAGGTTGGTGGACTTCATGGCTGAGAGTTTCCTCCTAAAGCACCACTTTAGACACCTACTCTATGTTCACATTACTGATAACTAGGGTAACCATGTTATCACCATGAATGATAATTTCACCTTTCTTGTAAGGAAGGTGAATATCTTGGTGGATAGGTGAAGACACAACTTGTAGTTGAGCCAATGAAGGTCTTTCCAAGAGAAGGTTAAACCTTTGCATCTCTCCCACCCCTAAGAAATTGATGGTCATGGAGAATATCTCACCTACTATAAAGTCCAAGGAGATAGACCCCTTGATAGCAACCTTTGACCCATTGAAGGACTTATGAACGATAGTTGTTGTGGGTTGTATCTACTCTATTAAGCCCAAGTGTTCAACAATGATGAATGGGATGACATTCGTTGCAACTCCATTGTCAACATGCACTCAATACACCTTAAACTACCCCACCTGAATCATGATGAAAAGAGAAGCCTTGATCACTTCATTATTTTGGGGGCTAGCTTTAATTTTGCTATCATAAAACATAGATGATGTTGGCTTTCCTTCCCTCAATGAAGAAGGAACCATTATCACATGAATATATTCCTCATTAGTAGGGATCTCTTCGCTAATGAGGATGGAAGTCAACATTTTGACTAGTGCCTCATGATATTGGTAGAAGTCATGATTAGGTCATACAAGCTTAGAGTTGTGTTCTTTTACTTGAGAGACTATCTAACTTGATCGATTACATTGAGGAAGATTTTGTTGTTGGACATGGACTTATTGTGCCATTTATGCTTTACTTTCTCCATGCATTCCAAAATGTGAACTTCAGCCATAGGTTGTTGGATATTTCCTCTTTTCTTTGGTTTTGGGTTTTGAGGTCCTCCTATGGTTCATTGGTTTAGGTAGGCTGGGTAGAGAAGGTCATAGGTATAGTTGATATATGGATGGGCTTTAGTGGGTCCACCTCCTTTCATGCCTCATCTTTCATGCTTATGCTTCTTCCTCGATGTGGTTGAGATCCTTTGGTTGTTAATCATTGGTTGTGAAGAAGAGGTAGTAGCATTGGCCACCATAGGAGGTTGCTACATAGTTTGTTGGGCTAAAAATGGTGGGGTTACATTAGGCTAGGGTACCTTGATGGCAAAAGGCTTCCTTAATGGCACAAATGATGGTACTCTCACAACAAAAGGGGATCTTGAGCTGGTGGAAGTTTAAGAAGCCCTTTTCTCATGAGGGGATACCTAGATCACAAACTATTCCCTCACTAATCACCAATTGTTATCAATGTTGAATGCTAAAATAACATAGGGCTTGTTATTAGCATTCAATAGGTCCTTGTACACCTAAATTGACTAATTTTTTGGGCAGATTAGGTTGAAAGCATCCAAGACCAGCTCTCCCCTATCTATCATTTTTTCCAAGTCATCCTTCAACATGAGGTATATGTATGTGTCATGACTAGGTAGTTGGTGATAGTGGAAACAGTAATCTAGTTTAAAGTACCTAGGAAATTGAGGATCATCCTTTGTTGTGCAAGTGGGATCTTTGGTTATTTCACATAGCCGCTCATGCTTCTTTCAAGCGTATTTGATCATCTAGTTGTATTGTATGCATCCACTCTTCAATAGTTGATATAGAAACTTATATGGTTTTAAAGATAAGAAAGTGTACTTGCTTTGGTCTTTCTACTCAAAGTTTGGCCTAGTTGTAGTCAATGTAGTGGCCCCAAAGGTTGATGGTTGGCTATCTTTGTTGTTAGTAGGGGCCTTGGGTCAGTTGGTCTTTGGCCTCTAGTTAGTGATCTTGGCCTCTTTGGTTACTATTGTTATAGCCAAATTGTTATGTTTGATCTTCTCCTTATCCCCTCACATATGTTGGTTTTTGTATGCTATGTAGGTTAGATCATAACTAGCCTCCTCGACATTCTCTATATTTTTGCTCTAGGAGAATGCTTGACTAAGTATCTATGGATCAAGATATTACATCTTAGATTTAATGAAATCATTGATCATCCCCATGAAGATAGCCAAAAGGTGAGTTTCAACTATAGGCTTTGTTATTTCATTTAGTAGACCATTCCACTGTTGGATGAACTTATGCATTGGATCAAGGGATCCTTGCTTGACCTTCATGAGTTGGTCAACTATAGTATTAGGCTTCAAGTTGTACTTGAAGTGGTTAGTGAATTGGGATATGAGGTATTCAAGAGAGGATATGGATTCTCTAGGTAAGGCACGATACTAATTAAGTGCTTTCCTAGTCAAGGACATAGAAAAGATTCTCATAATAGTGTGAGGCCATTGTTGCAATAGCAAGCATTCAGATTAGAAGGTTATAAGATGAGTGTTGGGATTACCTTCTCCATTATACTTGTTGAATTAAGGGATTGGGACACTAGGAGAAAGTGTCAAGTATGGGACAATAGGACTAATGGGATCATCTAGTAAAAATCCATAATCTTGACACTTTGCGAAGTAGAGGCCTTAAGCCTCTTCAACTCCTTTGTTAGGTCCTAGATCATCTAAAAGGCCTAATCTAGGGCTTGTGATGCCCATGTTGGTTGTGGGGCATGCACATATGGCTATGGTATTTGTTATGAGGCTTTTGTCCTTGCTATTGGTTGCAAGATGGAAGGGAGTGGTTGTGTCATGATTGTAGTTTGTGGACCAAACAAGGAGAAAGATGTTTATGTTGGCATCTAAGGCACAAATAGGATAAAAGGGGTATTGAACCCTAGGTTTCCTGGGGCCCCATGGTGGATCCCACATGGATGACTAGTGAATTTATGATGGTGAAAAATGATGGCTTCATAGATCAAGGTTATGTGAAAAAAGAAATTGATGACTTATAAGTTGTTGACAATGGTTTTGAATGGGTCTGATGTGTGGCTATGAATGATGTGGAACCAACCATAATATGGTAGGAAGGGATGAAGAATGACAATATCTAACCCATGGAGAAAACAAAGGCATTAGAAGAAGGCACTATGGCCTTGGGGGATTTTTGTTGGAACAACCCTCCCAAGATGTTTTTAGGATTAGATTCTACCCTAAACTCATCCTCCTCTTCCTCTAGTTGCCCATCAGAGATAACCTTTGAGTTATCTTCATCAATCTCAATGAGAGGAACTAAGATGCTAGCATAGATTTCATTAAGGGATATATAATCATAGGGGGAGGGAATATACTCCTTTCCAGTGCAATGGACGAGTTCAAACTTCCTCTTGGATTCTACTTTCACTCATGGGATCAACATGCCAATCTGGATCTTGGCATAAATGAAGTTATATTGCTCTTCATTTATCATTGAGAACCCAGGACTTTGCCTCCTAAGTCTCAAGAACCACTTATATTCAATTACAATAGCTTCTTTGGGATCATAAACCCTCATGGCTTGTTGGCTAGACCCTTCATTAGTGAAAGTGAAAGGTAATTTGGTTAACTACTGAAAATACATGGTTATAATGTCAAAAAGGCTTGAGATAGGCTATAAATAGTAAAGTTAGGAGTAACTTCTAGCAAATGGAATTCAAAAATGATCAAAGGAAGAAAAAATATCTAAAAATGAAGTACTTACTATAAATAGTATGTGGGGGAAAGCGAGTTATACCTCTTTACCAGAAATAAAAGGCTAAGAACATTGACATCAAGTCTCACCCATGTTATTCTCCTAGCTACTTCTACACTAGGTATGCTAAGGGGAAAGAAGGGGGTGAGATGGGGGAATCTCATACCGTTTTATTCCAATGTTGATAGGGGGAGGGGGGCTGGAAACAAAAGTGGAAAGTTGGTGTTTTCCACTAGAAATCAATTTTAATAAAATACCACTTTTCTTAGCTAGGAAAGATGGGGGTTTAGCTAACTTCCAAAAGTTTGATGACTTTCAAAAGGGTTGTACCACCAATGTTGGAAAACCAAATAAAATTAACAACTAAAAAGAAGGGAGTGGGGGCAGGGAATGCTATCAAAGCTAGCCTTGGGCTGAAAAATTCATAGCAAGTATTGTGAAAATCTCAACACCCAACCACCTACAACTCCCATGTTGAAGTTTCTATCACAAGAGGAAGGGGTAGTGTTGGGTTCTTAATGTTTGGTGCAAAAATTAGAAAAAAAAAATTTCAAATGGCAATGTTGGAAATGGGGAAGATAGATTTTTAATGAAGAAATTAGGTAGAGGTCCTCCTTCTAGCACCAAGAAATTATTGTAATTAGAAAATTGGATTGCTAGAAATCCAAAAGATTCAGTGTAACAGCTTCAATCCCAAATCCCCAGGGCCTCCAAAAAATGGAATTCAAGGTACCCTAGATAGTCCAATAGATCACCCAAGGAGTTACAAAATACAAAACATGTAATTTAGAAAGAGAAATGTAGATCTCAAATAAGAAAGAAAATTTAGATTGCACACAAAAATGGAACTTGGAAGCTTTATTAAACAAATAAAGAATGGGTTCCAAACATGTGTATAGGAAATGCTTGTGAGAGAGCAAAAGAGGGTTCACTTGGGCAAGAGTTTAGAGCCTGTTGAAGTCAATGTGATTTGCTCCAAAATCTAGGTACTCAACCACTCCTAATGCTTTCGAACCTTCTCTACTACAAACTTTAGGTCTACAACATTGGTCACTACTATGGGATGAGAAAAGTAAAGAATTTGGCTACAAAAATGCTCCACACTAGGAGTTGGGGATCCCAAAAATCTAGTGTTAAAATCCACAAATCTCAAGAGGGTAACATGGGGGATAATATGACTATAGGGGTTCCACATTGGGAGGCTCCAAGAACTTTTGTTTTGCAAGAGTTGTAGGAGCTCTTGGAAACCAAAAGTGCTTTAATGATAAAATATGCCAAAGTGTGGAACCTCAAAAGGGTATTGGATTTTGATTTTATAGGTTTTGGACTAGGATTTTTGCTATAAATTGGTTGTAACTTGCTAAACATTTCCACCTCATACAAGTGAGATGGATGCCCAAATTTGGGGGATTACCATATATAGTAAGTGCCAAACCCCCATGGCTATTTCATTTACTATAAATAGAAATGGGGGCACACCTTCTATGCTGGAGGTAAATCTTCTATGCTAGGCCTTCTAGCATCCTTTTTGGAGTGGTTGGTCAACCTTGAAGTCAACAAAGTGAAGAAATCTTGCTCATGTTGTTTTCATGTTGGGGGCATGCAATTTCTATGCTAGGGGTAGAGGTTCATGCTAGGGGTGGGGGGGTTGGGGAAAACTTCCATGCTAAGGGTGAAGGTTTCCATGCTAAGGGGAAAAGGTTTTACCCCTCCATGTTAGAGGTAGGTGAGGTTTACCCCCTTGCAGGTGTTTTTAGAGTAGAAAAGTGTATACCCCCCATAAAACCCATCAAATTACCATTTTTGGCATCCCAAAGGCATTTTTGACACCCCTCAAAAACCCATATATAGACATTAGATGAATTTTTTCACTTGGGGAATGAGGCTTTGACCACTTATGAGGCATTTTTCAATCCCAAAAGTATGAAATATGTGAGATTGCCCACTATTGGTTATAATCTTGACATTTACAATGAAGTTTTGCCTCAGGTTTTATGGGGTGAAAGCTATATGATGAGGAATGATTTGTACATGCAAATTTTTATGGTGTTTCACCAACCACTCAACCTAGCTAGGTCTCAACAAGCTTAATGATGATGCCTTCTTGCAAGAAGCACATCAACCCTAGTGGGACAATAAGAGAGAAAAAAAAATTACAAGAAAATATTGTAACTAAATTACAAGTCCTTGTGCTTTAATATATAGTACAACAAAAAATTAATACAATAGTACAAATGATGTTACAATGAAGTACACAACTACAATAGATTAGACAATAAAGGCTTAATGTATACTATTCACATTCACATTCGTTCACTTACACTATTGATGTCTTCTTATAGCTTTGAAGTTTCCAAAGACACCTTAGAATTCATCCAACCATCACTTAATAGCTAGTGTAGATGTCTTCTTTGAAGTTGGGATGTCTACATGAGGGTAGCCTCAAATTTGCGGGATGTCTACATGAGAGCAACCTCAAATTTTGGGAAATGTCTCCTATTTTTAGAAGACGTCTACTCTTTAGGGAAGATGTCTTTGGGCAAACATCTCTTCTATAAGGCCCAAAAATGAAACTACTCATTTTGATGTTGGAAGCATCCAGATGCCTCCAAACAAGTCCCCATAGATCCTATAGCCTCCTAGGCACACCAAAATGAGACAAAAACATAATGAAATATTTCAAAACATCCAAGAATCATCCTCAAAAAAAAATCAACATAATTAAATACATTTAGCTTCCTCTCAATCTTGCCCTTACTTCCATTTTTATTATGAATTTCTTGTCCAAGCTCTCTTGAGTCCTTACAGTCTTCACTTTGCCATTTCTTTGTATCTCTCATTCCTTGAGTCCTCATTCATGTTTAGCAAGTCCTTATTTTATCCACTTTAACATCTCTTTGTAGATTTCCTCTCTTAAGCTCTCCTTCATGCCCCGCAATAGCATCACATTTTATAAAACATTCTATGTTCTTCATTTTTCTTAAGGTTCTGACATGCCAAAATGTCAATAATTACATGTTCCCACAACTGCCATGCCCATGGGATGTACTAGCTCCATCACACATTGCTCAACAAGTGTGGAAGGTACACAATCCCTAGACAGAAGAAGAAAGACTTTAGGCATTGCTGAATAGATACAATTTATGAAGCCTGATGATAAAGGGAAGCAACCAATGGAAGAGCCACCACAACCAAGAACCTGATCCACATTAAGCCACTTTCATTTTTGTCTTTTTATTATACACTTGTGTTAAATTTTGTACAAACATCACTGTGGCATTCAAATTCATGTAAATAGTCTATCAATCATGTATAGTTGAATCTACCTCCAAAATTTGTAAGAAAATCTATTCTCATTTTGTTTTAGCTTGAGAACAAGTTTCCAATTACACATGGGGGTATGATAAATCCAAATTTTGATGCATTACAATATCGTAACAATGATATCATATCAACAATGTCATAGCACATGCTATGTCATCATTGATATGATGTCTTGAGATATATGGAGCCCTATAAATACGATACTTGGGTGCATAATCCATGAACTTTTGGAGTCCCATAGTAACCAAACTCTTGTTGTTTTATTTCTTGAATTTAGACTTAGTGATTAGAAGAGTGAATGCTAGTAGTGTGATGTGCTGTAGTTGAATGGAGTCTTTGTTCAAGAAATTTATACTTGGGCACAAATTATGCTCGAAAATAAAGACCAAAACTATTTTTCATCATTGCAACATTCCCTTAGCTTATGTTTTTTACTTAGCATAATGTTTACTACTTATTTAGCTTAATGTTTATTACTTTACTTTTTCAAAGCATATTATCTCTACTTGTTGATAGTAAGTAGAATGGATACAACTAATTTCAAGTGTTAAGTGTGATCGTTTGGTAATCCTAGTAATATTATCACTTGGTTCACCTAGTATCATGATACTTGGTAATCACAGGGATGATTACATAGGCCCAAGACATGGTCAGTAAATTAGGAATGATTATCCATTGTCATGGTCTAGAATAGATTTACTTACTCGTTCTTACTTAGACTTAGTACCTACTTTCATCTTTATCATGTCTACACTTAGGAGTGATAGTGGTCGATCAACATCAACTATCATATGCCTCATTACCAACTAAACCATACACTTAGAATTTACTATCCTGAATGGGAACATAGTGATCATAAGGTTAACTCAATTACTAGCATATCAAATTGACCATCCATGGATTACAATTGGGTTGTGCACGAACACTCGTAACTTGTATGGTTGGGTGTTGGATTGCTCCACCACTCATCAATGGCTCTTTTAAGACTCCTTCAAACCTATAAAAAATCATCATCATGCTTATACAAAGAAATAAAATCACCCATATCTTCCACATGAGGTATGTTGAAATTCACCAAATGCACCTTGGATAATGCATCAACCACCACATTGGCTCTTCCATTTTTTTGCTTTAACACAAAATTGAACTCCTATAACTATGCAATCCATTTCATGTGCTTTGCACTAAAATTCTATTATGAGTTTAGAAATTGAAGTGCTTTGTGGTTTGTCATCAAAGTGAACTCTTTGAGCAATAAATAATGCCTCGAATGTTTAATTACTTGAATAATACCGTACAACTCCTTTTCATATATGCTATATTTTTTCCTTGGCTCATTTAAATTTTCAAAAAAAGAAAGCAATATGCATACCTTCTTGTGAAAGTACCCCATGAATGGTAAGTCCACTTGCATTCACCTCCACTTGAAAAACCTTCTAAAAATATGAAATTACAAATATTGGTTCATTGGTAATTTGTGCTTTTAACAAGTCAAAGCTTCCTTGGGTTTTATTATTCCACATGAAATCTTTATTTTTCTTTAACAAAGTAAACATAGGCCATGAATTGTCACTAAACTTTTTTATTAGCCATCTATACAAACCTATTAAACTAAGAAATGATCTTACTCCACAACATCCTTAGGAGTTCACCAATCATTAATAGCTTTCACCTTGGTAGCTTCCATCCAAATTTGGTTTTTAGAAATCACATGCCCTAAATATGTGATTTTTATCTTGAAGAAATCACTTTGTTCACATTGATCACCAACTATGCCTCATTCAACTTAAGATAAAACATTCTCAAGTGATTTAAAAGCTCTTTCTCATTAGACCTATACATCAAAATATTGTAAAAAAAGATAATACAACACTTACCAAGAAATTCTCTTAATACATCATGCATGGACCTCATGAATTTAGTAGGTGCATTCATGAGCCCAAATGGCATCACCAAGTACTCAAAAAATTAATTAAATATCTTGAAAGTTATCTTCCACTCATCACTAGGCCTGATTCTGATTTGATGTTAACCACCCTTTAAATCAATTTTTCTAAAACTTTTAGCATTGGTAAGGACATCAAGGATATTATCTATCTTTGGAAGAAGAAATATTTACCTCACTATTATCTTGTTCACTACCCTAGAAACAATGCATATCCTTTGTTCATCATTGTCCTTCTTTAGTACTAGCACTACTAGAATTACACAAGCTAAAATGGATTCCTTCATGAAGGCATTTGCAAGTAACTCATCTACTTGCATTTGCTATTCAACCCATTGATCTGGTTCCATCTAGTAACATCTCTCATCTAGAATGGTAGCATTAGGAATAAAATAAATCTGATGTTGTACATTCCTCATTGGTAGTAATCCATCCAATTTCTTCTTGAATACTTTGGAAAATTTCTCCTTCAAGACTAGTACATGTGTAGGAAGTTCAACCTACACATCATCATATGTATTAGCAACTATTGTCATAATGACAAAACCAAAACTTATTTCATCATGTTCCTCAATATATTCCATCTCTTCTAGAAGGATTAAGGAAGCATTAAGTGAGCATTTTTGCCTCACTTGTTCAACCATCATAGGAATTAGCTTATGGATTTCATCAGATCTAGCTAGAATCCATACATTTCTTGCTTCATCAAACCAAGAACCATTGTCAAAATTCCAATTCTACCAAGAATTACATCATCACAATCTATTGGAAACACATCACATTTCATAGCATCATAAAAAACTCTGATTTTAAATTTTAAAGTATATTGTTTCCTTACCTCTTGTAAAAAATCTCTAGATAACCAATGTACTTTATTAGATCTAAGATGAGGATTAGTTACCAAACCTAATTATAGTAGTTTCCCTAGAATAAATAACATTTTCTTGGGCTTCCCCATCAATTAAAACATGAATAAATTTTACACTAAGCACACTTAGAGCTCTAGTTCAAAACAACAACTTTCTATTATGGAGTTCTCCTCTATTCACACTCCTCATGAATGCACAAGAATTTAATTTAGAAACATCATTAATTTTTGGAGTATTAGGATTACCTCTTTGAATACCTCAGCTTAATGTCTTCTCCAAATCCATGGTTTGCACATCTTTACCCTTGGATGCCTTGTGAAGTGAACATTCCCATTGCTTGTATTCCAGTTCCACACACTTGAAGCATTGGATTCTTTATGAGCTACTATCTTCATCCTTGCCTCCCTTGCCTTCATACTTGGGTTTATCCTTCTCATTGCTTCTTGAAATATTCTTGTCATGGCTATCATTCTTGTCTTTAGATTATGACTTGGACCCCTTCGCATTCCCCTTGGAAGTTTGTTTACTCCTATTTGTCAATATACGTAATTTCTTCTCAATCTTGAGAGCCAAATCATAAGCCTCAATAAGTATTTGTGGCTCATTAAAAGATAACTTCTACTACTTCATCATTTTGAGACCTCCTAAAAAGATCGAATCTTGTTCATACTTCTTACAATTTACCTTCTCTTGATGGAATAGATTACAAAATTCAATGTAGAATTCTTTGACATCCTTGTTATCTTCCCTTAGGAATTTCAACTTCATAATGTTCTCTTATCTTTAATGAGGCTATTCAAATTTTCTTTTCAATCTATATTTCATCAAATCCTAATCATTAATAGATTGAATATTATATATTTGATAACCTTGGAACTCATTTTCCTACCATGTAGAAGCCATACCTTCTAATCTGGATTTAGCAATAGGTACCCTCAAGTTATTTGATACCTCTTCCAACTAGAATTACTTTTCAAGTACCTTCAACCAACTCACAAATACATTGGTGTCATCTATACCACTAAAAGTCTTCAACTCCACATATATAAGTCTTGTAGAATTTTTGAGCTCTCTAGTAGGCATTAACATATTTTCCTCATCAAGCTTACCTAGCGAGAAAGTGTATTTAACATAGTTGGAGACCTTAGAATTCTTATATGAGGAATAGGATTCCCTTCCCTTAGAATCCTTAGCTAATGGATTCCTACACTATCATAGCTAGATTTTTCTTTCTCTTCATCTTCTCCATCTCCACCTAGTTATAAAACTTTTTCATATGAACATGCATGCTCATCACCTCCATGTGTTTGGATATGACTAGGGCTGATATTTCTATCTACCTTTTCATGGATTTCATTCAATTAAGCAACCATTATTTGGAAGGTAGACATCATGCTCTCCATGTATTTATCTATGGCTTGCACTTGTTTCTTCTTAGGTACCATCTAAAATTAACAAAATCCTCAAGCAATTCTAGGAAACACAACTACAATGAACATAAAACTTAACATAAAGCTTTGATAAATACAAGGCTTTAATACTAATAAAGCTAGAGCAAGTTCACTCTAAGAATTAATCACTTTCAAATAATAAATCTAGATCTTATGAAAAGATAATAAATTTTCTAGAAAACAATAAAACTAGCTATCTTTAATTATTCAATTAGAAGATTACAATAGGATTTTCAAAACCCACATGCATCCAAAAATCTCTCAATCACTCAAATGATATTGAAGAGCATGAGGCTCTACAACAACACAATAGAAATTTTTAATGCAAGATACAATCAATAGAAAACCTTTCCCATAATATAAGATTGAGATATCACTTGCAAGTAAGACATAAGAGAATAGAACACATAGGTCAACACACCTCACAATTGACCTTGAAGCTAAAATCACCAATTGCACTTAATGTTCTCTCACACCCTCTCTTGCTAAACTCTGTATACTCAAGAGCTCTCTCTCTTACTCGTTATCAACAATTGTGAGTTACATTATATTTATGAATAACAAGGAGACAAGAAACCTAGGAATCTATTCTTAACTCAACTTGAGGTTTTTTAGTTGTTTCCATGGTTTTCTTACCTTCTCCTTGGCTATATTCATCATTTTTCAACTTATCTTGGCTATTTCCCAAAATACAATAAAAATTTTTGAAATTCCTATGCTATACAACTCATCTTTGTCCTTTGTATGAAATTTTCTATTAAAATCCAACTTACAAAATAGATGTCTTCTATGTTGGTAAAATGTCTTCTCCATGGGTAAGATGTCTTCTATGTTGGTAAAATGTCTTCTCCATGGGTAAGATGTCTTCCTAGAGATGTCTTTGCTACAGTAAGAGACATCTATCTGAAGATGTCTCTACTATAGTAAGAGAAGTCTACCCCAAAGATGTCTCTACTATAGTAAGACAATTCTTCTCTGAGATATCTCTACTACATTAAGAGAAGTCTTCCTCGAGATGTCTCTAGAATAGTAAGAGAAGTCTTTCCAGCTTCTTGAACTTGTAAATTATGATCCCTAAACCAATATGCACACCTAACTTTTAATATCATTATTTTGAGTAATATGTTGATTGTCTTGAAAAATTTTAGGTTTTGAATTTTGAGTCATACTATAAGACAAGCATCTAAAGTTTTCTTGATCTTAAGAGTCTCTTGTAGAGATATTTTGGTAGAAAATTTTTAGCAAGTAATGATTTGAAGATGGAAAATACTAATGTCTCTTAGACTATAGAGAATGTGAATAATTCTAAAGCTTTTAATTTCCCTTCATCTAATGTTTTATACAAATCTCTATTAGAGATATCACTTATTGATATATCTTTTAATAGATTATTAGATTTATTCATTCGAATAAAGGTTTTATATCAGTGATTTAAGCTATCCTTAAATACTATGAAATTAGTGTTTTACATGCTAGCTATTTCTTCCAATCCATTTTTATTGTTAAAATGGTTAATTATAACATGTTTAAGAAATCTTTGTGTAACAAATCAACATTTCAACCTAGAGTCTTAGGTTTATTATTCATTATATGCTAGGTAATTGAGCATAATCTTGCATTTTATACTATAGTTTAATATTATGGTAATAGCTTGTATTATGGCTAGTGGTTTATACTAGTATATTCTAACATCCTTCTTATGCTTATAGAGTTTTTATTCATTGATTTCTTGATAGCATGTATATATTAATTTTGTACATCTTGAGATTTAATCTTTGAACCTCCTAATTGGTATTTTATGACATCATGGCATATATACTTATAAGCTTGTGTATAATATAGCTTGGAACAACCCCTTCTGCGTTAATAAGATTTGATCCTTGATTCTCTTATTAATAATGAGATATTAGCCTAGTAGTAAGGTTCTCAATTTGAAAGCTCTAAGTCATAAGTTTGATTTTTGTGGTAAATGTTGAGTTATAAAATTTTAATTGGACTATATATCTTGGGGTGTACCTATATTACAATTATTTTGAGGTTCTAACACCCCCAACATCAATGCATATGTTATTATATCTTGATGATATATTTTCTAAGGTATTAACAAGTTGTGAGTATTCCCTACACCCAACCATATGAATCACAAGCATGCACCAGCAATCTGGTCAAATTTCGTAGACTTAGTTCCTAAGTTCACTCATAGTCCTAGACTATGAATCAAGGGAGTGGATGATCATTGTGTTCCTGACTCACACTTGTGCTATTTGTGCATATGGTTAAATGTGAGCTAAGGTTTATGAAATTTATTTTTGTTGGTATATTTTTTATATTTTTTCTCCTAATAGCTTAATGAGTAAATGAAAGCTTAATAATTAACTATTTAATTAATTAGCTATTCTAATGGCCAAGTACCCTAACAAAAGTAGATGCTCCTACTTATCATACATATCCCAAACTCATATTATTCTACTAGGTTACCAAATGACTATTACTAGCCATTACCAAATAGTTGGTACTAGGATTACCAAGCATAACATGTTATACTTGAAGTGGTCATACCTATGTGTTTACAAATAAGTGCATTAATTAATTAGGACTTATGGAAGTAAAGGGCATTAAACATAAAGTGCAAATAAGAGAGATTAAACTAATCCAAGTGCTATAATGAATGTTAGAAATCTCATCTTAATTATTGTTCATGGTAATGCATTCAGGTATATGGCACTCAAATAAAGATCCATACAATCTCTTGAATTCATATTATGGGCACTTAGAGGAAAATATTATAATTCTATAGAAATCAAACTACAAGAGCTTTGCTATGCTATGGACTTAAAGTTCCATAAATGTAGTTTGTGCTCACATTTATATAGGCTTCTCTTCCATCTACATCAACGCCTATCATCATGTGTTGATGGGGATACATTGATGAGACTATGTTGATGCATGTTCATCAACATAGCTTTCTGAATGATGGTTCATCATCCCTCCATAACTAACTAAAAAAATTAGGATCAAGCTTCTTACAAAATTTAAGAAAGTATGGGATTTATTAACTTAAAAACAAATAGAGATAAATAGACTCATTAACTTTGAGTGCCAAAATGTATGATATTAAAAAATTGGTATCGATATTACCAAAATTATATACTTTACAAAATTCCAATAGGTATCCTTGAGTTGTTGAAGATAAGGTGAATTCTCAAACAATGACTGGAGGTGGAGGCTTCTTTGACACTGAAGGTCCTTCACTAGGTTCCAAGGCTTGTAGTAGTGAAAGTGGCTAAGGATTTTTTGCTACTACTATTACTATTGGAGGAAGTCTAAAAGCATCTAGTAGTGCTTTCATTTTCTTCTCTTTTCCATGTGGATCATAAGCCATCCATGCAGCTTCACCAATGTGGGCTAGTGTAGGTATATTCCACAAGCACGACATTGCAAGAAACAACTCCTTGGCATTAACAAACCATGCTGTGAATTGTTTAGGTTCAATGTCAAACATATTTATGAGGTTTTGTAGTTCATGGTAGTTGTTCATTCTTCTAGCCAAGTTCTCAATAATAAATCACTAATCAATGAATCTACTCCTAAGAAATTCAAGCACTGTGTTGGCTATCTCTAATTGTTTCTTGGTCTCCTTGTGATGCTTGAATTCTACCTTGTATAAGAGGTAGGAATTGATTACCTACTTCTCTAATTTTTTCCTTAACCTCCTTGTTGCTATCATAGCCAATTTTACATAACAAAGGTTAGTAAGCTTTATGTACTTAATCATCTCCTCAATTTGCAACTCATTAAGGTAAATTTCTACTTAGTTATACGCATTTAAGCCATCAAAGATTGGCTACCACACTTCACCTCTTTGCTGGAGTTTCTAGAGGATCTCATTCATCTTTGTGTTGGCCAATTATTTATATTTTTCAATTACCTCCTTGAGGAGCCCAACCTAGTTCCTGTAATGATTTTTGACTTGTTCAAATTTTAAGGCCTCATTCTTCCCAACAACTATTTTGATGGTCATTTTCTGACAAGGTGCTCAAAATTTCTCCATCAAGAGATTCCTATTCTCCACTATAAACCTCTTTAGATCAAGATTCACCTTGGCTAGCTACTCTTGCTATTTTCAAACAAATTTAACCATCTATTCCCTTTGTTGTTCAACATTTCACAAGTGATGAAGATCTTTGGTGACGACCAAGTTCTCCTTGTAAACTTGTAAAAAATCCTTATCAGTGTTGAAGGCCATGGCTTCTAATAAGGACATGTCAAAAATCACCATCTCCTTTTCATTCTCAACCTCTTTGATCCTATGTTGAAGCTATTAAAGAGCTTCATCCCTTGTGAGTTTTGGGTTGGGAATGGTGAGGTTAGAGAGAGGGGCTCATAACTCCGCAACCTTAGTAGCTAGTCATTAGTTCTCAATGGTGGCTACCTATATTTGGGCATTAGAAATGAGGATTTTATCCTTTATCTCAACCATCTCCAACTGGGTTATTGTAATTTCATCCAGAAGATTCAAGATCTATAGAAGTAGTTTCTTGGATCCCACTAATTGTTCCAATAATTCTTTGTGTTGGGCTATCTTTAATTGACCACTTCCCACTCCTATGGATGTTTAAATATCAACCATCATGGAAATCTCTATCATAGATTCCATAGAAGCATTTAGGACCTTTGTTATCCTAGTAGCCACCACCTCCACCATTGTCTCCTATCTTTGGTGCTACATCACTAGAATAGTTTCCTCCTTATCTTTATCTAGGAAGACCAAGAAATTTGTGATATTCTTAAAAATTTTATGGAATTCTTGTCCAAGAATGAACATTGTAACTTTCCAAGCACTAGTATTTTTTCTTCTAGGCACCTAATTTCTTTATGTTGAGAATATCAAGATAGTTTCCTCTAGCCAACTAATGGTCCTTGTGACCTTATTAAGATGCCTTAAGACTAGATGATAAATGGAAGATTTCACATCACCTATTGAGCCTTGCTACTACTGTGACTACTAATCATAGAGTTTCTAAGGCCTTTGTGTAACTGCAAGAACCTCTATTATGGTTTCTTCTGTAAGTGGTGGTGGTGATGGCCTTTCCTCTTCCTATAGCTTCACTACTACCTTCTCCTTCATCATCTCCTATCAAGATGAAGTAAGAGCATGACAAACCATATCATTGGCATAGTGTGCTATGCCTTCCCTTCAACATATTTTTTGAATTAAGCATGGGAATGAGAGTGTTTTTCTTTCTTTTTTATTCTCTTTGAATTACTTCTCTAACTCTAGATAGATAAGCTATGAAACATTGGTGAGAAACTTTCTACTTATTGCAACACATTCACGGGTCAAGAAGGCTATGACCTTATTTGGCCTCACCATGGCATTTAGGCGACAGGTCATGATTTTGAAATAGATACACTCTACCTTCATGAGTGCATTGTACTCCTTATGGTCCACTCGATAACAATGTTGGACCCACTCTTGCTTGCCTTATGAATCTACTTGAATCAAAATTTCTAGCAATGTTTCCCCAAAGTTAGGTAAACCAATGGCCTCAATTGAATAGGAGACTGTGATATCTTTGATTTTGATAAACACATCTCCTTTTCAGTTGTTTCAAAATAGGTAGGTCTTTCCAATGTACCATTCTCCATTAGAGGAAAGAATGGACCACATGGGAGACCTTTGTAATTATGTGTGGACGTCCTTTGGTGCCAACTCCAAGAAGATCCAAAGTTTAATTCTTGGAAAACTGATCTCTGAACTTTGTTGGTCCTAATTCTTTCCAAGTAGGCATCCAATAGTATAACTTCAAGGTTAGGCCTTGGCCTTGGAGCTTCATCTTGTTTGGATTGGTAGGTCTATGTGATGGGAATCTACTAAATAGATTCCACTTCACACTCCTCCCAAAGAGGTTCCATTGCATGCATTACTTTGGTTGCTTATTCTTGTAGCTATTGTGGTGGTTGTTGTTATTGACTGGACAAATTCCACTTCACGCTCCTCTTGAATAGGTTCCATTGCATGCATTGCTTTGGTTGCTTATTCTTATAGCTACTATGGTTGTTGTTGTTAGCTACTTCCTCCTCATGCCACTTCTCCTTAGGCTAGAAGGTTCTCCTGTTGGTGCTTCCCTCTTTGGTGCCATCTACAATCACAAACATAACCCTAAATTAACATTTCTAGTTTATAACCCATAGTTCCTTTGATAACTTTCTTATTCTATTAGGTTATACTTAAGTTTTTTTGTGATCTTGGTAGGTGATGAGTGATGGAGTATCCCAACACTCTACCATACAATTCATGAGTGCCAATGCATGATCATATTGTAATCTGTGGATGGGCAATGTTATTATGATAGTAACTAAGTTTAAGTGCATGTTCACTACCTTCACACCTCAAGCTAGTGAGGTACAAGTGTATGGCTTAGCTCTTAGTGAGGTGTATGATTATTTGATGTTGTTAGGCCCATAATACTCCTAGTTGTGAACATGAAAAAATTTTAGAATAAAAATCTAAATCTAAGTAATGAAAATAATGTAAATCTACTCTAGCCTATAGTGATGAGCATCTGGTCATGGTCTACCATAGACACCTTAGGCTCATATAACCATTGCTAGGTTACCAAGCATTATGCTACTAGGCACACTAAGCAATAATACTACTGGGATTACCAAACGATTACACTTAGTGCTCAAAACTAGTCATACTTACTATGCTTAACCAATGACATGTAAAATAAAGTACTATGAAATGTAAATGATTAAACTAAGAAAATAGTAAAAACTATGTTAACTACAATATCATTGCTTCAATATCTTATTACAAAAAAAATTGATTTTATCATACCTCCATGAATAACTAGAAACTTGTTCTTAAGTTTAAAAAAAATGAGGATAGAGTCCTTTACAAAATTAGGGTGTAGATTCAACTTGACATTTTATGACTAACTATTTACATGACTTGGAATGCTACAATGATGTTTTACAAAATGACATAGTTACATGAAAAAATAAATAAATAAATAAAATTCAAAGTAGCTTGATGTAGATCATGTTCCAAGTGGTGGTGGCTCTTCCATCAACTTCTTCCATATATCATTACACTTTTGAAATTGATATTTGTTAAGGAGTGCCTAAAGTTTTTCCTCTTCTTCTTATCTTCTTTTCCATATGCCCTCTGCAACCATAGTTTCTTGGCATAAGTGTTTAACTTGGTTGAAATATATGCCACATTGGCTCCTTCGTTTGAAATGTTGAGGGACTTAGCAATTACCTTTACTAAGTATGGCATGGAGAATCCTTCAATTCTTATTATGGCATTAGCCCGCTTATTTTTCTAGAATTGGTACATTTCTCCTAAGTACCATTCACCATTATTGGTCAATGTGGACCATAAGGAAGACACTTGGAGTTTCATCTTCATTACCTATGGAGAAAATTCAATAAACAAACAAAAATTTAATTCCACAATGACCATGGACATGATCAATTTTTCTTGGATGGCCTAGAGGAATTTCGATGATAGTATGAGGTGTTGTCTTTTTTCAAGTACTTTTGGAATTTCTGCCTCTCCTTAGGTTGAGTGCTTTGTAGCAAAATTTTGTTGATGAATATTGTATGATAGAGCTTCCTAATCTATGTGTTTTGCTTATTGGGTTTGTTTCCTCACTTGGCCTCTCCCACGACCTCTTAATCTTTTGCTCCTATGTTGTGAAGGTCCTCCTTTTGGTAGTCTCTTCAAGATCATCTACAATCCACAAGGGTTTGAAATTATTAAAATATTTACATTAGTTCTTAATAGTCCTTTCCCTTACTCATATGCTTAGTTAGATCAAGTTCTTATCTTATTATGATTACAGAGTTAAAAAAAATTTCAAAAAGGAACCCCTTAGGTGTTATATTATTTAATTACTTATAACCTTCCATAGTTATCATTTTTGTACTTATTATGGCTCAAACTAGTTGATATGGTCTATTAGGAAGATTAACTAGGTTTTTCTAGCCTATCTTTAATTAATTAATTATAACATTCTAATTTATCTCTTATGCTTACCCTTTATGGAATCTTTTGAATGTTAGGAATTTTTGGCTCAAATTTTTAGTTGTATCACATAGTGCACCCCCCATGACTAAGTTGAACACTTTGGGATCAACAAGGTTCAAGAATTTTGAAAATTGTAGCTATAGGAGCAAAGTTATGGCCTTTGGAAACTAGTGTACAAGAGCTCTATAAAAAAAACTGCAAAAACTCTCTTTTTGCAAATTTAGGAAGTGAAAATTTTTACTAACTCTTGCACATATATATACTATTTTTATATGCACAACATCGTAGATATGACATCATAGCTACGATATCACCATTAAAAATTTCAAATTTTTCATTGATTTTTCTTGGAAAAAGTGAGTCAAATAGAATGATTGGAAGATAGTAAGCATTTCCATAGGGTTTTGGAGTAGCCATAATGCTCAAATTTTAAGAATTAGACATTTAAAGACCATAAAGAAGGAATCTTAGGAGATGAAATTTTATTGAGTGTATAGAAGATGGATGAAGGGTTATGGGTATATGGATAGGTTTTTCAAATTAAGGGAAGCATTTATTAGATTTTTGATGATTTTGTAAGGCACAAGATGATGTGGAATTGCTTGCTAAGTATGAAATACAAAAGTTATACAAGCGGATCCTCCCCAAACCAAGCTCCAACCCTTAGTGCCCTTGTATAACCATGTCTAAAAGTGTCCTTAGGCACTCAAGGATTTAAATGTAAGACATATATGTCTAGCAAACCACACATGTTAGTATTGCTAGATTGGGAAAATAATGATATATTACAAAAAATCATAAAGTTATGATTAAATATATAGTGAGGTGAGATTGACTATAGAAGGGATTGCTAAAATCAAGATGTGAGGTATCTTACCATAGGCATAATGAATCCTTGTGTGTAATCAATGGTTAAATTAATCATTATCCTTTTTTCCAAGATTCAAACCAAGTCCAAACCACTTTTCTATGACATCACATTTTTTATCTCTACAAATCACTATCATAAGACTATCATTATTGCAAGGAGCATTATCACTTGGCATATTGCCTAAGGGAGGAGTTTATTCATTGCACTTTTTATTATGTTTATATATGTTTTAGATTCTAAAGAAGCTACCTACCTTCAGGCATGGGTAACATGTCTTTCTAGTGGAACCCCTAGAAAGTTATTCTTGTACATGGATTTTATTTTAAGTTTGTCAACCTTACCAGAGGACTACCTTCAAGCATGGGTAACATGTATTTTTAGTAACATGGTAAGGTAGCACTTATTTTACTCTTACTCTCATTTTTGGTAGATCTAGAAGGATATAATAAATTTGTAGAAATAGGATAGAATTCATAATAGTAATCCAATAGAATCCATGAGTCCCCTTGATGTTGCACCCTTTGCATTCCCACTTGGTTCTTCTCTCTTCTATCTAGGCATAATGATCATAGGTTTATTCTTAGTTTTATTATGAGAAGAACATCATTATGGCCATGTTAAGAACCTCTTATTATTGGAATGGGTGGATGGATGTTGTGGTCTCACTGTATAGGTAATTAGTCCCTTATGATTCGATAATATATAGGAATCTTTACCTTATTGGAACTACATCTTGCTCTATTTAGTGGATTTTATTGATATTTGACAAAAATATGTACAAGTGAAATGATGACAAAGTATAGGAAAATTGTAAAAGATCATAAAAATTGCAAAAATAGCAAGAATAAGAAAAGCATAAAAAGAATCTAAAAATGTTAAAGAATGGGAAAAGGATTAAGAATTGAAAAAGTATAAAAGAATGAGAAGATATCAAAGAATGTGAAAATTTATTAAGAAAAGAAAAAGGTATAACAAAAGTTATAAACCAAAAAAATTAGAAAACATAAAAAAGTTAAAAATCACATATTAATTCCTCAGTAAAGATAATGAACCTCCCTCATAATTAAACTCATGGGTGAGTGTTCAGAAAATAGATCCTAGATCCCCTAAATCATACACTTTAGGTTTCTTACTTACCATCCTTAGTGACTCAAATTTTCAATTACCAATCTCAAAGAAAGTTAGAAAAGTATAGAAGGATGGCAAAACATGAAAGAGGGTATTAAATTCATTGAAAAAGAAGAATGAATTGGATTGAATGAAATATGTATGCCAAAATTATGTAAAACTAGATGTTCAAAGGTGAAATGATGGGATCAATTGCAAAAAGAACTAGGGAATAGGAAATTTAACTTGAAAAGACCAAAGGATATGAAATGGATTCTTTCCAAAGTAGGTTCATGCCATTAATGCTCTTACATGCCCTCATACCAAGGAGTCCATAGGAACTAAGGATGATTAATGATCAAAGAAAGTTAAAAATTAAATCCATGTGAGAGATCATCAAAGGATTATGACATACCAGTATAGATACATTAATTGATCATGATAGGAGATAGTGAGGTGGTTGATGATAAGAGTAGCAAGATGGGAGAGAGAGATTGGGAATAGAGTCTCAAATCCCAGTCACATGAATTCCTTGTGAAACTTGTAGTTAAGATGATCTAAGACCATCCTAGCCTTGGTTGGAACCAAGTCCATCCACATCTAGTGACTTCGCATTGTCATACTCTACTGGTTCAACCAAAAAGAGTTCATGAACATGCCCAAAGAACAACCACCACTCCAAGTAGAGAAGAAAAGAGAAGTAGGAAGAAAGAAAGGGTCTTAGTTAGAGGGGTACCTTTAGTCAAGGGAAACATGTCTTTCCAACCCCATAACTAGTCCTTGTAACCCATTATTGTGTTTAAGGGATGTCCTTTGAATTCCCATGTTTTTTCTTTTTTTTTTCATAGAAACCACACCATGCAAAGACATGCTTCGTATTATGGTCAATAGTAGGAGTGGTGAGAGACTAATGAGAATACCCATAGAACTCAAGAAGGAAGTTAGGTATAGAAGGTGACAAATCCTCTTGAAGCCACACCCTTGTCCATTCTACTTGAACTATTCTGAGTTTCTTAAATATCAAGGTCATTGATTCTTTTTAGTTACAATTATGGAAGGACATCATGCTTTCAAGATGAAGAACCTCATAAAATTGAGTGCAATGGATGGATGATGTGGAATTAATGCCTTATATCATCAAAAAACTAATGCTCCATTAATTAAGGACATAATCCCAAGATGAATTATAGTTAATGAACAATTAATCTAGAGATTAAATATATTGTTAAATGAACTTCTAGTAGTAGTAGCAACTATAGCAAAAATTCAAGATTCCTAATGAATAAAAATAATAATAAAATAACACATAATGGAATATAAACAAGGTAAAATATATAAATAAGTTGCAAAATATTCAAAAAAATTGAAAATGTATAAAGAACAGTGTAAAGCAAAAAGTTGAGAAAGTAGGTAGCCTACATAGAATCTTAAATGGGTGGCCATCTCCCCCACGACTAAGTTGAAAGAAGAAGATCCAAAAGATAGAATGTGCTTGTCCATTGGTTGAGGTGTCCATGCTATTGGCTATTGTTAGTTCTAAGAAAGGTTTCACTTTTTGAATGTTGACTAGCAATCATTTGTCTAGGATAAAAGGATGGTAAATTATCATGGCCCCAGAAGGAAAAGTTATATGAATAATATAAGAACCTTTTCATAGCATTTGAAATTCCGTGCATTTTATTACATGCATGGGGTTCCAATAAAGAACCTTATCACCTAGTTGGAATTTAACTTTTCTTATGCATGAGTCATGACATTTTTTAGCATGTGGCATGTGCACCTCATTCATGGATAGGGCTACCTATTGATTTTCATTGAGTACATTCAATTTCATTAAACATTCCTTTTGTGCTAGACTAAAATTAAGGTCAAGTTCAAAAGCCACTGAAAGTATACGAAGCTTTGTTTGAATTGGAAGAGCTAGTAATTTTCCATACACTAACTCATAAGGGAAATAGCCTATAGGAAGTTTCCAAGTGATTTGATAGGCTCATAGAGTATTGTTGAGTTTTGTGCTCTAGTATTTCCTATATTTACTAACTATGTAAGTTAGTATTCTAGTTATTTTTCTATTAGTGACTTTGGCTTTACCATTGGCTTGGGGATGATATAGAGTTGTTAATTTATGATCTACACCTAAGCATTGCATTAATTTTTGAAACGTAGCATCTATGAAATGAGTCTCATTATCAAAGATAAGTGCCCTTGGCATGCTAAACATGTTTACCACATGTTGTTATATAAACCATGTTGTCATAGAGGATGAACAATCAATGGTAGTAGCTTCAACCCATTTCATGTAATAGTCAGTTGCTATAATGATATACATATTTTCATTGGACATGGGATTGATGGATCCCATAAAGTCAATGCTCCAAAGATCAAAAGGATCTAGTGGTTGAATCCACTATTGGAACCCTTTTATTGGTATAGTCATCCCCCATCTCATTGGTAACGTTTACATGAATGGAAGAATTGATGGGTGTCTCTAAAAATTGTTGGCTAGTAATATTCTACCATGAGGATTTTTACAGTCATACTCCTCCCTACATAATAATCCCCACAAGGGCCTTCATGAGCATCCTAGAGGATTTGTAGTCGATCAAAATTAGGTACACACCATTGTACCAAGCCATTGATACAAACCTTGTAAAGGTTGCCTTGAATTTCCATGTAGTGTTTGGCATAGTGAAGAAACTATTGTTTCTTCTTGTTATTCCATTCCTATAGCATCTCTTGGAGGGGTAGATAAGAAAGGAATTCCTTGTACTAGTTAGTATCTTCGAGACTTTGCATTTAAATAGCTTTGCAAAGAGGAGTTCATTTGGAAATTTGTAAGATACAGGTGCCTCATCCTCTTTCCTGTACTATCGTAACCAAGACAAGTGATCAGAAACCACATTCTCTATTTGTTTTCTATCCACCATGGTGAGATCAAACTCCTGTAGGATTACTAGTCATCATATGACATGGGGAATCACTATTAGCTTGTTCATGAGGAACTGGATGGCACTATGGTCTACAAAAACATGATACCCAAGTACATAGGACCTAAATTTTCTAAGGCATACACCACCATCATGAGCTCCTTCTCCATGGTGGTTTAGTTTAATTGTGCCCCCACAATGCTTCTAATTGTACAATGGATGAAGTAAGGATGTTTCTAATCATCCAACTATGTAAGCACAACCCTCAAAGCATAATTGCATGCATCTTTCATGATGTGGAAAGGTTTAGACCGATTAGGAGCATATAAAATTAGAATTTCCATGAGCTTTTGTTTTAATTTTTATAATGCTAACTCATAGTTTTTAGTCCATTTGAAAGGTGCATGATTCTTGGTTAACCTAATCAATAGCTTAGCAATCTTTGAGAAGTTCTCAATAAAGCATCGATAATAACTAGTGTGGCTAAGGAATAACCATACATCTTTCACCATTTTAGGTTTCCTAGTGATTCCTTGAATGACCTATAATTTTTCTAAGTCCACCTCGATCCCTTTTCTTGAAATTTTGTGTCCTAACACAATGCCTTCTTAGACCATCATATGGATTTTCTACCAATTGAGCTTTAAGTTAGTTTCTACGCATCATTGAAGCACTTGCTTTAGATGGTCCAAGGCTCTCTCAAAGATGATATCATAAGTAGAGAAGTCATCCATAAATACCTCTACCCTACTACCAATGTTTTGCTAGAAAATGCTGAGAACCAAGCATTGGAAGGTAATAGGAGCATTAAACAGACCAAAAGACATCTTTCTATATGCAAAAGTTCCCCAAGGATTTGTAAATGTGGCTTTGTCATGGTCCGTAGGTGCAATCTAGATTTGGTTATATCCACTATAACTATCTAGAAAATTATAATAATAACTCCCTGATATGATGTCCAACACTTGATCAACAAATGGCAATGAAAAATGATCCTTAAAGATTCTCATGTTTAATAGCCGAAAATCTATGCAAACTCTCCATTTTTCTCCTTTCTTGGATACAATAATGAGTGAGCTAATCAATTCACTATCCAAAACTAGATAGATGAACTGGACCTTAAAACATTATTCAACCACCTCCTTGACCTTCATTTTGTGGTTCAATCTTCTCAATGGATGCCTCTTCGGCTTGATTGAGGAGTCTATATTGATTTGGTGTTAGCATATCCATGAATTTATTCTTGTAAGTTCATGATATGACCAAGCAAAGACTATTAGCCATTTTTTTAGCATCTTCAATAGCTTTTATTTTTGTTCTAGAGCATGTCTAGCATTGATGATTACCAACTTTTCATTGTTAAGAAAAGCATATTTCGTAGTTATTAGTAAATAATTCAGTTCAAGGGGCTCTTGTTTAAAGTGATTAGGTATCTCCAACTCTCTCCATTTCATTTTACTTTGTTTTTGGAAGAGTTGATGAGGGAGTTGCTCCATTTCATCCATGTTCTCTATATAGGTGCCGATGAGGCTCTTTGATGGTTCCATGCATAGTATGAACTTAGTTTGGTAATTTGTTATTAGTCATTAGGTACCTTCTTGATCTATGGCTACTGCATACTAGCACTTCTAAATAATTGCTATTTCAGCACACTAATTATATAATTAGATTGATGTATCTTTGCTAGTTCATGTTTGTTGCATGTAATGGCACCGTGTGTCACTGTATGTAATGCATGGAACCCTCTTCTTCTCTATCTTGCCAAACTCATTTTTCTTGGAGATTTTCAAGGAAGGATCTCTAATCCCCATTTTGACATTTATCATACTTAGCCATGTCCTTCCCATAATGATAGGGGAGTCCCTCTTACAATTTTCTACATGAATCACAAGAAAATCCACAAGATAAGACCACTCACACATAGTGATTATGATGTCTAATTATAAAGGGATAGTGATGAGCTAATCTACTAGCTCAAGTCTCATATTTATTTTCTTTAGAGGAGGTAGGTTCCAAGTCTTATACATTTCTTGGAAGATTAAATTTACCCCCAAAACTTGAATCCAAAAGAGCTTTACATGGTTCATCCCCTACAATTTGTAAATAAATGAGGAGACTCCTAGGATCATATTGTTTCCTAGGAAGGTGTCCAATGTTTATCTAATCCATGATTACATGGATCAACATAATAGTCTTGACATTGGAGGTCTTTTGATTTGAAGGTAGCTTGATGATGCTTCTAGAGGTGGAGATGGTAGGGTTAACAACCATAGGTTCTTGCAAGGGTTTCATGGGGCTATTGATTCTAAAGAGAAGTCTCTTACAAGGCTTTGGTTTAGAATGACTTGAATGGATATTTGGCTATAAATTTATCACCATTTTGACATTTTTCTACTATGTCTCTAGTGGAATTTCATCCTACATGGATGGAGTAGGTGGCAAGGGTGTAGTTTCTTGTGATGCAAGATTTCATGGATGTTGTGAAGGATGAAAGAGAAAAAGAGACTTCCCTCTTAGAGAAGGTGCTCTATATTATTCCAAAGAGTAGTAATGTTAAGGGAAGAAAGCATGGCTATAGGAGTCATGCAAGAATATAGGTTATTAGTCATGAAGGAGTATAGGTTATTGGATGTAATATCCATAAGGATTTGGCTATCAGTAGAGATACTACTACCATGGTGGTGGCATCCCTAGCAACTATAGCTATTACCACTATTGATACTACTTCTAAGATTGAGGTACGCCACGTAGATATTACATTAGTGGATGGAATTGCTATCTATAGTTTCCTTGTGACTAAGGCAACCACTTGGGTTCTTGCCTTTTTGCAAACTTGGAATTCAATGCACACACTACTGGGATTACTAAAATCATTCAAATCATTGGAATGAACCTTAGAATCATATCATATCTTAAGATTACAACAACAAAACTTAAAATCACACTGCATTTTTTATCATCTAACTAGCAATGTCTTCTTCTCATAGGAGTGCTTCTCCATCCAAGTTTGATAGAGCTTATCAATTGGTGCCTCAATAATATCAAATTTTGTATGCTCATCCTGACAAGTATGTACCAAATTTCTCCTTCATCCTACACTAGGATGAATAGCTATGGTGGCGTGACATGGAGGGAAACATTGTGTTGTCACTTGATCGATCCATCCTTGCAATGCTTCACCAAATGCTTATATGATGTAGTCTTCAAGAACGTCATGCTAAGTATGTTGTGCAAGATACCAACACTAGGGAATACCATCCCACTAAAGCACAATGTCTATGAGATTGATAGTTAGAAAAACATTATGAATTTGTGAAGGGAAAAAGATTTAACAATTCTCCATTCTTGTTGTACCAACAAGATGGTAGAGAACCCTTCTCTGGGGATTTTCCATTTAGTGAAATTCCTCTCTTTGACTTTAGTGAAGGAGATCAAAATTAGAACTTGTAGTCCATGATTCAAAATCTTGGTTTTGGTAAGAATGTATCCAATGACAAAGAAGGATCTAAAGGGGCAAGTCAAGGTAGGGATGTAGACAAGAAGCAAGACCATGATCATCAAAGAGGTGGTAGTAGGCAATGTAATGGTGCTAGTCCTCCTTCGTCTTCCCCTTAATTATCATCATCTTTTTCTTCTAGCTCTGACTAGGACCATAGGAGGTGAGACCATGATAGAAGTGACCTAAACGACCGACATGACCAAAATGATCGAAGGGACCATTGGGAAAGGTAAGATCAAGGGTGCAAACATTCAAGAGAGGTACATCACCATGAATGAATGGGTAGTAGAGGGAATTGTAGGCACCATGATCAAGGCCTTGATGAGCCTTTACTTGCTACCTGAAGTATTCTTAATATTATAGAGGTAGTATGAATTCCAACAAGGCATGTGAAGGTTAGTTAGATCAAAAGGCTAGACATGAACACTATTTCTCGGTTCGAAGAGGGATATAACTCTGATCTGTAGAATCATCTCCAAGCTTTTCAAGATGTAGGTGCCTTGCAGAATATAGAGAATGAGTGGCAAAAACTAAAGTTGCTCCCAAGGACACTCATCAAAGAAGCAGAGAACTGGTACTAGTCCTTAGAGCTGAAATCTATTAGAAAATGGAGTACCATGCTTAAATTGTGTAATGATAAATATCAAACATACTCTAGAGAATCCAAATTGAGAAGGAAAATCCAAGGATGGAAACAAGAAACACATGAACCTTTGGATGCCACCATTAGTCGATACTATTCATTAATGCACAAATGTCTTGGCCATGGTTATTCTCAACTGGATCAACTTTGCCACATTATAGACAGGCTTCAATTAGAAATGAGGAGAACCCTTGGTTTCAATGCCTAGGGGTGACTATTAGAATTAAGTGCCCATTAGATACAAAGATTAATTGAGTAGGTAGCTAAAGAGGAGGAAAAATTCAGAAAAATAGAAAGTGCAAAAGAGTACAACTGCGATCCTTCCATTTGTAAGATGAGGGTTTGATTCTATGAAAGTGAGGGTGAATCCACATCTAATGAGATGGTGCATGGAAAAACCTTGACACTCCAAATATTTTAATCTAAACTTACAGCCAATGATGATCAGTTATGGAACTTGATGGATAGTAGATTTCATGTTATCCTCAAAATTGTCGAAGAGTCCAAAGAACAAGGTAGTGATCGTGAGCGTAGGAGGCATAAAGAATTTGAACATGCTTATCAAGAAGGTAAGGGAAAGATCACTATGATAGAAGAGGTTGCAGAAAGTGAATCAGTTGATGATGCTAGATGTGATGTCTATCGGTATGAACATCCTAAGGGATGTTGCCTCATTTTGTCACATCTATAGGAGTTTGGGGTGTATGCTTTAAATCCATGACTAACACAAAGGCAAACATCTAGAAGATTACCTTATCCTTAAGGTAATTTTAGGAAATTCCATTAGCAACAATAGTATTATCCAAGTGGAACTCCACCACAACCATATGAGTAGTTCAATAGTGGTAGCAACCATAGTCATGGGCACTGACACCACCAAGGTAGCAATACCCTTACAGATAACTTGATCCATATGGGTACTATGTTCAGCAACCCCTATCTCCATGTGACTCATCTAGTCATGTCTCTACTTTCCAGCCTCACTACCACCCTTTTGATTATCAAACTCATTCTCTACATGAAAGGAGGGATGCCACCTATTACCCTTATCCTCCTGTTCCTACACATACTCCTCCTCTAGTTGCATAGCTACCACATGCTCCACCTATGTAGGGTGAACTACTAGCTCAGTCGCAACTATGTAATGCTACTAGGGCTATTAATCTCGAATCGGTTCATCAATCATATGGGTCAAATACTTGATCAAAGAAAAGACCTTTCTTTCAACTTTGTAGTCCACCTAAGCCCTCAATTACACTTGTAGTTGACCACTCTGTTCCTCCATCTTCCTCTGTATCCAATTCCTTCAAGTTCCCTTCAAACCAAAATTTTCCTAGGATCCATACTGTAATGCTTACTCACACTATATCTAATTGGATTCATGATAGAAACCTTCCTAGGAAATTAGCTAATCTTGTAAGTCCTCTAATTTATCTACAAATCGCTAAGAATGAACCGTGCAAAGCTCTTTTTGACTCAAGTTCTAGTGTTAATTTAATTTCTCATGAGATATACACTACATGGAACCTACCTCCTCTCAAGAAGAGCAATATCAAATTAGAATTAGTAGACTAGTCCATCACTATTCCATTGGGATAGTTAGAAGACATTGTAAGCACTGTTTGTGGGTGGTCTTATCCTACTAATTTCCTAGTGATTAATGTGGAGAACTACAAAGGGGATTTTTCAATCATCATGGGAAGGGCATGGTTGAGCACTATTGATAAAAGTATGGGCATCAGAGATATTTCTTTGAAAATATCCAAAAAAAATGCATTTGGAAAGATTGAGAAGAAGAGAGTTCCATGCATTGCATATAGTGATATAGGGTGCAATTGTGTGTAGCAACTTTGGACCATGAAACAAGCATCTATCTTTGCATGCAAGAGTGTGCACCGTAAGCAAAAATTCAAAGGTGTCTATACATAACAAACACAAAATAAAAGGGTATCCAATGGTTGACCACTGATTTTGAAAGCAGCACATTTTGCATGGAATTAACTAAGAGCCTAACATGTGCATATGTCATAGGCATGGATGAACTAAAACAAGTTCATCACCAACTCTCTGATGATACAAATGATGATACTTATTGGGGAGAGTTGGAGATTCCTAAAAGTTTTAAATAAGAGCCCCTTGAACTAAGAAAGCTACTAGCTGAAATGGAATATGTGTTTTTAAAAAATGGGAAGCCAATCATAATCAATGCAAATCTTGCTTCAAAGTAAAAAAAGATGTTGTTAAAGGTGGCTGAAAAATGGTCAAAAGCTTTTGCTTGGTTATATCTTGAACTCACAAGGATTGATCTTAGGATATGCTAGCATTGCATCTACATTGATCCAACCATAAAGCCAAAAAGATAGCCACAAAGGTAATTGAACCCCAAACTAAAGTAGATCATCAAAGAAAAAATCAAACAACTTCTCAAGGTGGGGTTCATTTATCCCATTGTGGATAGTGAGTGGGTTAGTCCACTCATGATTATGCCAAAGAAAGAAGGTAAGTGGTAGGTCTACATCAATTATCAACTGCTACATATGACAACATTCAAGGATTATTTTCCATTGTCATTTGTTGATCATGTGTTAGACACTATATCTGGGCATTACTACTACAGTTTCCTAGATGGTTATAGTGGCTATAACCAAATTCAAATTGCATCAGAAGACCAAGCAAAGACAACATTCATGAACTCCTAGGGAACTTTAGCATATTGCAAGATGCTATTTGATCTATGCAATGCTCCTACTACATTCCAATGCATGGTTCTAAGCATTTTTCAACAATAGATTAGTAGTGGTGTGAAGGTATTCATGGATGACTTCTTCACTTATGGAGCTACATTTCAGCAAGCCCTAGACCACCTTAAGCAAGTACTAAAATGATGTGTTGAAACCAAATTATGGCTTAATTGGCAAAAAAGTCATCTAATGGTCCAAGAGAGCATTGTATTGGGGCATAGAATATCACAAGCAGGAATTAATGTAGACCTTGAGAAAATAAGGATCATCCAAGGAATAACCCACCAACTAGAAATAGTTAAATTTTTTTGGTCATTCCTTGGACATACTGGCTACTACCAGTGATTTATAGAGAATTTCTCTAAGATTGCAAAGTCATTGGTGAAGCTGACAAAGAAAGATGCTCTATTTATCTAGATGGTGGAATGTGAAAGAACATTTCAACAGCTAAAAGAGAAACTCCAATCCTATAAGCACTTGATTGATCTAGACCATTTCATATCATGATGGATTTATCCAATTATGCCTTGGGAGCTATGCTTACATAGTTGAATAATAAGAAACATCCATACTACATCCATTGCACTAGTTGAAGCATTGTGGGTGCACAACTAAACTACACCACTATAGAAAAAGAATTGATGACAGTGGTGTTTTCTCTAGAGAATTTTAAGCATTATGTGCTTGGATACAAGGTGTTTATGCACAGAGACCACAATGCGATCCACTTCTTGATGAATAAGCCAATGGTAAGCCCTCGTGTCATATGGTGGCTGGTGATCTTGCAAGAATTTGATCTTACAATGGTAGATCGAAAGGGCACTGAGAATGTGGTTGCTAATCACTTTTTTTGGTTACAATGGAACAACAAAGAGGAAGAAAACATGTTATCTAATATGTTTTTTGATGAACTCCTCTTTGTTGGGGCTATAACTAAACAATTGTCTAATGAGCCTAAATGGTATGATGGCATTTTCACCTATGTTCTCACTTAGAATATGCCACAAGGGTTGGAGCACTAGAAGAAACATCAGTTTCTTCACCAGGTAAAACACTTCATGGAGATCAACGGACACCTCTACAAGGTGTGTGCTAATGGCCTGGTTCATTGGTGTGTCCCTAATGCTGATCAATTGCATGTTCTTCAAGATGATCATGAAGGTCCTTATAGAGGACACTATGTTGTGAGATGCATGACCATTAAAATCCTAATGGTAGGGTATTATTGGCCAACAATATTCAAGGATACTCACCAATAGGGAGATTACGAAGATATTGATAAGAACTATTAGCAAGTTTAGGTGAGACTGGAGCACTAAACTGAATGATGCTCTTTGGGCATACCGCTCCACATGGAAACTCCCTACAGGCTACTCTCCCTATGAGTTAGTGTACAGTAAATTACCAATACTTTCCATTCAAATTGAGCTTCATACACTATCCATGGCATGTGACCACTACCTTGACCTTGATTTAAAATAGAAACAATAGTTAGTAATTCTTAACTTGCTAGATTAAAATCGACTAACTACCCTATCATCTAACGAGTTGCATAAGGCATTCAATAAACAACGTCATGACCTAAGGATTAGGAAAGTTAAATATCAATTGGGAGATAAGGTTCTCTACCAGAATCCCACACATGTGCCACAACGTACTAAATTTCAAACACTGTGGGAAGGACCTTATATTATTTATGCAACTTTTCCTTCAGGGATCATGACAATATACAAACTTGAGAGCCCAAACAAGAAACTGTTGGTCAACGTACAACAAACTAAACTTTTCCATGAGCTTAGGACAACCATTACACATGCTACCTCTATTGATGGACAACCTTGCTCACTATTTTGGACCTCCTTCTTCCAACTCAGTCATGGGGGACATGGCCACCTATGCTAACCATTTTAGGCCCTAAGTTCTTTTTGAATTTTTGTTTTACACCATCATTCATGTTTTTACTATTTCTTTGTTTTCTTGATTTACTTTTATTCATCATCCAATAAGTGCTCATGATGATGGATTGCATTATATCATATTGATTGCTAATGTTTTGGTTTTACCTTTGAATTATGATGCTAATATTAAGGTATGGTTCTTTTGATAAAATAGGCAATGAGTCCACGCCNTTTTATTCATCATCCAATAAGTGCTCATGATGATGGATTGCATTATATCATATTGATTGCTAATGTTTTGGTTTTACCTTTGAATTATGATGCTAATATTAAGGTATGGTTCTTTTGATAAAATAGGCAATGAGTCCACGCCGTCGACTCATCCATATAACTCTATGGTCTCCTTTGGCTTGGAACTATACAGTCTTCTTTTTCTAAGTAAATTTATTAATGAATTGGTGGCTAGGTACTTTTCAAACCAAGGAAAGACTCAAATGATGAAAAAGGTGTGACTTTAAGGGAATTCAATGCATTTTTGCTGGCCATTCTCTTGGGTGCTTGGATGCTTTTTCTTGGGTTTTCTGCCATTCTAACATTTTTCAAATATCAAGAAGCTGAGTGAATAAAAATAAGTCTTTGCATGGTGTGGTTCTCATGCAAAAGAAAAAAAGGACAAAAATGTGAGAATTCAAAGCACACCCCTTAGACATAATAAAGCAATATGGGCTACAAGAATTGGTTATGAAACTGGAAATACATGTTACCCATCCCTGAAGGTTCCCTCTACCTAAGGCCATTTCTCACTTCCTGCTTCTCCATCTCGCTCTCCTTGGGATAGTGATCACTCTTTGTGAAGGCATTCTTGTTGTTTCAAGAGGATGGATTGGCTAGGTGTATTGATGTGAGGTCACTGAATATGGTTTGTTTGAGTCTGGATTTGGGATGAATTTCTACTTAGTTATCTTAACCATGAAATACACAAGGGGCTTTACACAACCTTGTTCTTGGGATTCCATTCCATTCTCTCCTCTCCATCTTTCTTCCCATTTTCCACATCATTGTTGGTTTTATCATTAGTTCGTTTTGGGTTGATGCATTTTTTTTCTTTGGTGAATTCTTGTGCGTAATTTTTTAACTCTTGCTTCCAAATGACATTCCTAGAGCCTACGAACTCTTGGTTTGTGGGTTTGTTAGGGCATAAAAGGCATGAGCCTACTTTGGGGAGGACCCATTGGCATTCCTTTTTGGTGCAATTGTTAAGTTGTTTTTCTTAAACATTTCCTGCAATCAATCATTTCTTATTTCATCCCCATCCATGACATCCATTTTATTGGCATTACCATTGTTATTTTTTCCCATCTTTCTTGTTCCTCATATTTTTCCATCTTATAGCTACTGGAGGTTTGTTCTTAGTCATGGGGGCCCTGGCACAAATTTTTCAATTTTCTTCATTTTACTATTTTCCAAACCCCTACACCTTGGGCAATCACCTATGATAAATCTTCAAACTAGTTTCTTCCATAACCACAACTTAGCTAATGCACTTCATATTGAGGCAAGGTATCAATTGCATTGTGGTTTATCTATCCTTGCTCATTTGTGACTAGGCTTGGAGGAAGCACTCAAGATGGACCGAAATTGGAGCATTTATGAAAGGAGCAGGTCTGGTGGCATGGCTATGGATAAAAAATGGAAGGTGCAATTTGAGCATTGGTGGCAACATGCTTTATTTTGTTTCTCTGTCTTTCTCTATAAGCTACCAAGTGAAGGCTTGGATGTCATTTATGTACGAGTGTTCACCACAATGGTCATGAAACACTAATGTTGTAATATGCTTATTGATCCACTCATTGGGCATGTTGAGTTTGTCATCCCATTCCACTGTTAGTTGTCAGTTGGTCAATAATCCCATACCTTTCCAATATTTTGTAAAGAACTTATTTTTTTTCTTTTATACTCAAGGAACATTTTTCATTCAATCATGGGGGTATGATGAGAGTGGTTACTCTAACAGTTACTCTAATTATTAGAGTGCTTCTTGTAGTAGTTATTTTAATTATTAAAGTGATTACTCTAGCGGTTGCTTTAGCAGTTATTCTAATTATTAGAGTGGTTACTCTAGTGGTTGCTTTAGCAGTTACTTTAATTATTAGAGCGGTTACTCTAATTATTAGAGTAGTTACTCCCAAGCCTATAAATACAATGCCTAGGTGCAAAATTAGGAGGAAGTCTTTCAGCAATCAAGTAGCAAAACTATTGTAGTCTGTTTGAAAGTTAGAGTATTTTCCAAGTGCCCACAACAGGAGGTCTAAGTGTGGATGGATCTTTATTCAAGCATTATGTACCTGAGCACACCTTGTGTACGGTAATAAAGATGAGCTCTTTGATTCATCCTTGCAGCACTTGAGATTTATTTTCTTACGAATTTATTTTATTTTATTCCGTTATGAATTTATTTTATTTTATGCACTTTACATTTTTGTTATTAGCACAACAATTCATTTTGATCAATTAAGCAAGCATGCATGTAATGCTTGGTAACCTAGTTACGATTAGCATTTGGTAATCCGAGTAGTGTTGCACTAGTTCAGGATGTGTGCGGCAAGTGGGAATGGATGCTTGTGTTAGGATTAGTTAGAACTTTGTTAATGAGTAGTTAAGTTAAATTAGTCACCTAGTTATCTCTCTCTTTCCCTATTAGCACAGGAGATAAAAATATAAAAGATATAAAAATCATATGCCTCAAGCTTACTTAACCATACAATCATGACATACAAGTAAGTTTGGAAAGACAACAATCAATCAACCCATCCTTGTTCCACAAGGGCGCATAAGTACTTAGTCCTTGGAATTTAATCGGATCATGTGTGAAACGCTCGTATTCGTATGGTTGAGCATAGGGGTACCTCACCACTCATCACTAAGGATACAAAATTATACAAACTATAAAATTCTAAACCACAAGATAGAGAAAAAGTTATGAAAATTTTACATTCAAAAATAACTTTTAAAGATAATAAATTATTCTAGATTTGAGATTTCAACTTAGGGGTTGCAAATATGGACGAAAATTGAAATCAAGCTTGGTTTTACTAAAAAATAAAAAATTGAATGAATCATATCTTCCTTAAAACATTTATTTTTGTATCAAATTAAAGCTTTAATTTCATCTACATTATGAAAATAACAAAATAGTTTTATTCAGTTTAGAAAGTTGGTTAGGTTTGAAAAATAACAAAATTTTTGTATTAAGTTTAGAAAGTTAGGTTATGTAATGATCATAATTTAAAATAGGTTTAAGACACTTCAAATGCAAGAATGACACCTAAACAAACACAATCATCAATATATTATTTTATTAAAAATTTCAAATATTTGGATGCTAAAATCCAAAATTAATTGACTTCATCTTTGCCTTGAGATTCTTAGTGTTGTGCCATGATCAAAATGAGCACTACTAGGGAAGGCAAATATTGATCTTTTAGTGGAGTTGGGAAGTGATGAAAATAGAAAAATTTTCTTCTACAAGCCAAGCATTTGAAGTTTTGTCAATCTTATACTATTCTATTGATATTACATGCAATGTTGTTATATCTAATAGGCAATCCTTCAAGTTGAACCATCACTTCTTTGACATTCTAAATTTTTTTTGATGATTTATATGAATCTATTACTCAAGGACTTTTTGGAAGGTATGTTTTCATAGAAATTCTAGGCTATTTACCTTGTTCCTTAAGTTTTTTAAGTCATTTAAATCTAGTTTGAAAAGATTGAGATTTGGATGTTGATGAGTGGTGAGTGTTCCCTACACCCAACCATATGAATCATAAGTATGTATGCATGATCCATCAAATTACATGGATCTTGGGACTAATAATATTTTAAATAACTAAGCATTGGATGTATTATTATCTTCTTAATCATCACTTATGTTAGCTTAGTTGATATGGTTAAGTATGAGTGAGGCATAACATAATTTCATTTTTATTATTTTTATTATTAAAATATCAAAATGACAAAGAGAGAAAAATATTACTTTCTAATTTATCTATGAGAGAATTTATTTCCACTTTTTGTACTCATCTTGAACTTATATTAATGGTGTTGTGTTTCAAGATTATGAGCTTTTCCATATGAATAAATATTTATTTCTTGCTTTTTATAGAAAAGGTATTTTGACATCTCTATGGAATGAAAAAATAAGACTCCTCAATGAATCAAGTTGGATTAATTGGTAGTTGTGTCGTATATATTATGTTTGAAATTTTACTTGTTGGTTGGGTAAGAAATATGTGAAGAGACAAAGGGAAAAAAATTGTGATGAAAGTCAATAGATCAACATTGCACTAAAAAATGATCTTTTTAATTTTATTCTTCAATAATAACTTGCTCATGTTTTCTTAGTCAAACAAAAATGAGATATCCATAATGCTAAAAGTGCTCTCATCAAGAGTCATCTTAATTGTTTAAAAGCTGAGGGAGAACCATGTACAATATTTTTCTAAATTGTTAAAAGATAAAGGTAGGTTACCTATTATTGACTTCATAGAAGCTAATAGTCAAATTAGTTATAACCCTTTTATTATCAATGCTTTTCTTGGAAGAAATTTTTAATGTAAATTTATTTTAGGGGGTTTGATCATGAGGATTTTGTTTCTAATTATGATCATTTGCATAATATTATTCATAGCAATCACAACGATCTTCTTAAACAAGATATCTCTTTTACTAAAATTAAGTATGTAGTGTTTAGCTTGGCCAATAATAAAGCTATAGGTTTTGATAGAATTCCCATTGAATTTTTAAAAAATCATTGAGATATTATTGGTATAGACTTTACGTTTACTTAGTCAAGAGTTGAATAGAGGAGTTATCAAACTTATTTCTAAGGTGATCTTTCCCACATTGGTAATTGGTGCCTTATTACTCTTATAAATTTCTTAAAATTTCTTAACAAAAGATTAAAATCAATTATTCCTTGGTTAATTACGCTAGTGCAAATTGGCTTTCTTAAAGATAGATATATTCTAGACAATGTTGTTGCAGCTTGGGAGGATATGTAGTGGGCTAAGTATTCCAATCAAGACACAACTCTTTTAAAGCTTGATTATGCTAAAACATATGATAAAATTGAATGCTAGTTTATTATTGCTTGTATTTGAAAATATGATTTTCAAGAAAAATTTATTAGGATGGTGAAACTCTTTTTGCAAATTCTAATACACTCATGGCTATAAATGTTATCATTACTAATAGTTTTAATCTTGAATGCTCAATTAGGTATGGTTAACCTCTTGCTGTTTATCTCTTCATCATTCCTATAGATTTTCTTTGTCATGGTATAGAGAAGAATAAGGATATAATTTGTTATAAGAAATCATTATTAAAAGTAATCTTCTTACTTTATTAACTATGAATTTTGTAGACGACTCATTTTTTATGATAAAAAATAACAAAGATATTTTAGATTTTTTTTTACCATGTTGATCAATATTGTAACATTCAACCTCTTAGATTAAATGGTTAAAATATTTTACTTTTTTGAAATAAGGAGTTTTAAGAATGGGATTTGTTTAAATCTTGTTATTTTCTACAAAGTCATATGTTTTTAAATTATTAGGTATTTCTTATTTCTTTGCTAGATTTTTAAGAACTTCATAAAATATTATAATGAAGAAAATTAAACAAAAAATTATTAAGTAGTAGAAGAAGAATTTTCTAATGGTTAGTAAGTTTATTATTTGAAATCATATCATTCAAGCTATTCATGTGTATTACTCATCATGTTGGGCTCTTTGTATTTTTTCATATCATTGCATTGATCAACTTGTGCAAAATTTCTTTTGAAGTAGTAGCAATCTAAAAAAATATTTTTGTTTTTGTGTTGTTTAAGAAATTTACACTTCTCACAAAGAGGATGATGTATTAGGATTGGTGAATTATTATAAGGCATTTCTTTATGTGCCAAGTAGGGGTAAAATCCTTATATGGTAGAGAGTCTTGGAAGCTTCTTTTTTTCATAAGTGCATCCAGATGGATAAGCTTAAGGGTGTTGATTACTAAAATGATTATGATTTTTTAATTTGTTTATTTTTCCAAAAGGTATTAGTATATCAAATTCTATTATCATAAAGCACATTTGGAAGGCTTGGAATTTTATCATTGATTTTTGAAACTTCAATAATATTACTATTTCTACCTCTATTCTTAATAAGATTTTTCCTTAGTGGCTTCCAAATAATCATAAACCATGGGCTATTAAGCATCCATACCTTTGTGGTACATGGTGTAAGCTTGATATTTCCTCCTTTTTATCTCTTCGCATGAATAATCAATGGATTACCTGCTCTAAGGGTTAGAGTTTTTATGACATTAATGTTTCTTAAAAGTCTATTTTTTAACCTTTTGGATAGTTTAGATTGAAGTATAACTATTCAAGATTCTCATAATGGTTTTCATGATTTTTCTTTGATTAATGGTCATCATGTTTTTTTTGTATTAGTTCAAGATTGTGTCTACTTTTATCAATTCTAATACTCATATTTTACCAAGATTCAATTATCTATGGAAAGTTAATCAAAATGTGCAATTATGAAAGTAGCAAACTTAGAAGATATGGAATGTCACTACCCCTTCAAAATTTAGATATTTTAATGGTATTTGATTCATCAAGGTTTTCCTATTGGTATTTGGTGCTCTCATTTGGTTTTCCTTGATTTAATATGTCTTTTCTACAACATGGAAGATACATTCATCCATTGTTTTTTCACTTGATCCCCTGCTTATAGCCTTTGGACTTGGTATAGTAGGTATTTACATAGTTTTCTATTAAGCTTAGATGAATTTTTATTTGGTAAAACCCCTCAACTTTAAGGATTTTTTCTTCATTCTTGGAGTTATTTTTGTTCAATTATTCTTTATGCCATCTAGAAGTTTTGATGTAATGTAGTTTTTCATAGAGATTCTTGAGAGGATTTTCTTCCCATGTCAATTCAAGGTAACATCATTCAACAAATGATTCTTCAGCTGAATTCTTAAATGGTTTTTTCTTTATATTTTCTTGTTTATTAACAAGAAGCCTTTCGTAGAAAGTGAAAACCCAATTAGATACTTCTAATTGAGGGTAAAGTTTGATCCTTTTCCTACCCTAGAGGGAAGGCTTTTCAAGATTAGTTGTAAGAATGAAAACATAAAAAGGCATCCACAAAACCATTAGATCTTTCCATTTTTTAGTTTTGGAGTTTCTCGTTTCTATAGTGCTTTTTTACTTTTGTACTTTGAATTTTTATTTTTAACATATTTAACTTTTTGGATCTAACTATAAATACATCCTAATAAAGCATGATTTAAGCAATCTTAAATAATCTAGATTTAAATGAAAAGCTAGTAATTAATAATATTTAAAAATATTAGAATAAACAAGAGAATTAAATCTTGTATTTATTAGTGAAAATTTATTAATCCAACACAAAATTAAAACTACTTTTAAAAACTAATAATACATTCAAGATAAAATTTTAAAGAAACTCTTTTCTTTTAAACATATCTAAAGACATGATTCAAAACCAAAATATTGAGGGCTTATGAATCAAATAAATATTTAAATTAAAAATAAATTTTTATGTATATCAATTGAGATACTCTTTGATCTATCACATTACTTTCAAATTCCTATTGTGGAATTTTTTTGAACATAACTTAGAAATGCTCATTGGCATCAAACCTCACTAAGTTAACATCGCATTATTAGTAGAGAAAGAAAAAATGTATAAAATTATACAACTTTTTATTAGATTTTAAAAGCATACAAGGCTATAGCTCAAGCATGTCAAGATGTTGTAATTAAGAGTCATATACAAATCTAGAAAATAAGAGATCTATATTTTTTTATAAACATGCATAAGGATTGGTAGTACATCCCCCTCATCCATAAAGGAGGTAGGAATTGAACTCACAACCTCCCAACTAGAGGATAAGTTTCTTGGCTACTACACTACACCCTTGGGTGTAAGAAATTTTATTCTTAAGATAATATAGAATCAATTTATAACTAGGAATGCAAGATATAGCATGTGGAGTAGGTTCACTCCAAGAATTAATCATTTTCAAATACTAAATCAAGATCTTATAAAAGGATAATTAATTTGTTAGAAAACAAGAAAAGTAGCTATCTTCAATTATTCAATTAGAAGATCACAATAGGATTCTCAAAACTCACAAGCACCCAAACCCTCTCAATCAGTCAAATAATATTATAGAACATGAGGCTCTACAATCACACAATCGTTGTTCTTACTAGAAGATACAACTAATAGAAAATCTCTCATAACCCAGAACTGAGATATCAACTCACAAGTAAGACATAAGAGAATAGAACACACAAATTAACATACCATATAATTAACCTTGGAGATATAATTACTAATTGTACTTACTTAATGTGCTCTCACACCCTCTCTTGCTAAGCTCTCTACACCTAAGAACTTTCTTTCTCACTCATGATATGAACAATTGTAAATTACATCAATATTTATGAATAATAAAGAAATAAGAAATTTTGAAACCTTTCCTCAACTTAACCTGAGGTTCTTCAATTGTTTCCATGGTCTTCTCACATTCTCCTTGGATATTTCCATCCTTTTTCAACATACCTCAGCTGTTTTCCAAATTGTGATGGACAATTTTGAAAGTTTCCTCAGTTGTGCAGGTCATCTTTGGGCTTGGCAAGACATCTCTTGTTAAAATCCAACTTGTAGGAGATACATATTCTATGTTAGCAAGATGTCTCCTCCATGGGTAATATTTCTACCTAGAGATGGTCTCTACTATAGTAAGATATGTCTTTCCCAAGATGTCTTTTCTACAATAACAAATGTGTCCCTTGAGATGTCTCTACAATAGTAAGAGAAGTCTCCCCTAATATGTCACTACTAGAGTAATAAAAGTCTCCCTAGATTCTTGAACATATAAATCAACAACTTTTTGGGATGAAAAAGGAAATCAAAAGAGGTGTCCATACACTAGCTTTCTCACACTTCAAAAAAATTGAACTCATGTGAACAAAGGAGTAGGAATATAAATGATCACCCACTTAATAAGTTTTGTCTCATGGACCCATACAACATCATCAATAGATTGATCCTTCCAATGAATCAAATACTCATGCCTTTTCACTTCTTGAGTGTTAGAAGCTTTTCTCTACTTGAGTATAATTCCATTCTTCTCCATTGAAGACTTGGATTGATCAATAGCCCTCTTCAACTTATTAATGCTACCCTCTATGGTCTTCTCATTAACTACTCAATGATAGTGCACAGGATCTGAAACATTAAATACAAAAGACATACAAACATTGTTAGGTAAGTCAATCTCAATAGTATTATAATTAATCTTAGCCTTGATTTTTAAAGGCCCCATCTACTTGGCTTTCAACTTGGAGACATTAATACGTCCTAACTATTTATTCTTCAAGTGCACCCGAACCAAGTCACCAATAAAAAAATTAGACTTCTGTTTGCTCTCATTGCTCTTAAGGACTCTCTCTTTAGCATTTTTCTCTAAATTTCATTTTACTTGTGCATGGAGATCCCTTATCTCTTGCAAAAAATCAACACTAAATTGAGCTACATCATCAAAGCTCTTCAAAGTATTCACCATCTTTAGATAAAATCCATAGTTCACCTTAAATGGGTTTTCATCGATAGCAATATGAAAAGCATCATTGTAAGAAAACTCAACATGATACAACAAGTTTTCCCATCTATTTGGCTATCCATCACACAAACATGTTAATATGTTTAGCAAGGATTTATTCTCCACCTTTGTTCAGCCATTAGATTGTAGATGATATGCACTAGACAAATTCAATTTTGTTCCTAAAATTTTTTAAAGGAACCTCCAAAAGTGACTTGTAAACTTAGAGTTTTTACAACTAATATTATTAAAAGGAATTCAATTTAACTTATTAATATGCTTAAAATACAAATTTTCCACATGAGAAGAATCACTTACCTTCTTTCATAGAATGAAATGTGTCATCTTGAAGAACCTATCGATAACCATAAAAATTGTATCATTCCTACTTTTGGTTTTTGAAATACCTTTCACAAAATTCATAGACACACTTTTCCATGGATCCTTAGGAATTGGCAAAGCATATAATGTCCATTCACTTCTTTAACTTCTTTGAAATTCTAATAAGTAAACTAATCCTTCATAAATATGGAAACTTTAGTTGGCATACTAGGCTAAAAATAGTGTCTACTCACAAGATCCAATGTGCATAGTAGCATGATACTTGGTAATTCTAGTGATGATTACATGAGCCTAAGACATGGTCAGTAAATTAGAAATGGTTATCCATTGCCATAGGATAGAATAGGTTTACTTACTCATTCTTACTTAGACTTAGTACCTACTTTCATCTCTATCATGTCTACACATAGGAGTATTAGTGGCTGATCAACATCAACTATCATATGCCTCACTGCTAGCTAATCCATATACTTAGACTTTACTAGCTTAAGTGGGAAGATAGCGATCACGAGCTTAACTCAATTACCAGCATATCAACACTGTCCATGCATGGATTATGATTGGTTTACATGTGAACACTTGTAACTTGTATGGTTGGGTGTTGGATTGCTCCACCACTCATCATTGGTGTCGTTGTCGAGGATAGTTAATGTGTGTTGAGTAATTAATTTAACAAAGTTCATTGTAGCAAAAACCAAAAGTTAATATTTCTAAACTTCAAATAATTCACACACAATTAATAAGCATCATACTTACAATATGACTTCAACAAAAGATCAATCATAACTTGTCAAAGAGGTAAAAAGGGGCAATGATAGAATCGATAACAATGAAGAATGGAGTATGCCAATGTAAGAAAGAATCTCATATGCTCATACTAATCCCTACTATCCTAATTTTAGCTTCATCTTTTACTAGGATAGGTAGCTAAGGTGGAGAGACCTAAAGGGAAATATTATTTTCCCTCCAGAGTGTTGAGCATCCATCATGCTTTAATAGTTCTTAGGAAAATAAATCTAAGTAATGCACAAGAAGGGTACCATGTGTCCCAACACATGATAAGCCCCTATCAACCCACAAAATAGCAAATGTGGGGAGATGTTGTGATCAAAATTAAACATGTTTATAATAAAGGGAAGCATATCAACTCTCTAGTATTTTTGGAACAACTTGATCAAGATGCATTTGTCGTTGAGAGACTCCACCAGGATCATGAAGTTCACTTCCAAATGCAAATAATTTGATTAGAAGAAACTATCAAAGTGCACTTACATTTTTACTTGGTAGGGACACCTAGGAGAGAAGCAATAGACTCCAAGTACAAGTAAGACTCAAGGCCAAGAGTTTCTACTAGATTTCCAAGAGAAGGCTATCAAAGTCATAGAAGGAGAACTAGCTAGCGCCATTCTCACACAACTTCATCTTCATCCTCATGATCATTGGTGGACTTTGATAAAAGGGGATATAATTATAGAGACCAAGAAATGGAAAGGTGTTAGATTCATGATTGAAATGAATATCACCCAAGGCACTATGATGAAGAATATGAAGAGCATGAGACAAGAAGAAATAGAGATAAGAATGAGAATAGAGAGAGATATGAGAATCAAAGAAGACACTACTACAATAGAGTAGATGAACCATATGAATGTGAAGAACCCCTATTGATAACTCAATGTATGATTAATATACAAGAATTTGTCTACATACCAACCATGCATGTAAGTTACAACTATATTAGGTGGCTAGACATGAATAGCATACTCAGATTTAAGGGTGGATACAATGCAGATTCACAACATCACCTTCAAGCATTTCATGATGCCTTCACCCTACAAAACATTGAGAGTGATTGGTAGAAATTGAAATTGTTCCCAAAGATACTTGTGAAAGAGGCTGAAAGTTGGTACAGATCACTAGAAGTGAAATTAATCAGGAGATGGAGTACCATGCTAGACCTTTTTGATGATAAAATTCGTAGGTGTTAAATCTATGAAAAAAAATCCAAGGATGCAAAAAATGGATCCATGAATCCCTTGATGTAGTAATGGACCAATACTATGGACTTTTACATAAGTGCCCAGGCCATGGATTTTCCCAATGGGAGCAACTAAGGCACATTATCAATGGGCTTAGAAACAAGACTAGAGAGACCCTTGGTGTTTATGCCTAAGGCTTATTATTAGAGATATCTATTCATTAAATCTAAAGATTTATTGATCAAGTGGAAAAGGAAGAAGGTGAATTAAAGAAAAGAGAATCATAGAGATCCATCCATTGGCAAAAGGTATGTAAGAATATGCGATCCACAAGAAGAGGAAATCTTGAACTAGGTGATCCAAGAGAAAATGCTAACTATTAGAAATTTGTGATTGATATTGTAGCCAAGGTAGAAAATATGTGGGATTTAGTACATGAAAAATTTGCAACAACTTTGAAGATTATGGAGGAACAAACTTAGCAAGCCTTTAACAAAGGCAAGGAAAAAAAGATGAAAAGATACTTTGGATAGAAAGGGAAAGTAGCTTCAGTGGTTGAATGTTAGAAATGAGCTTTGATGATGAGGAAAAATGTGTAGTATGCCAATATGAACATCCTAAGGAATGTTGTTTTGTGATGGTACATTTACAAGAAATAGGGGCATACACATAATCCCAAGTTCATCAAGAAGAAAATGCCCAGATGGTTACTTTACCTTTAAGGTAACTACCAGAAAGCCTTCCAATGGACATACTATCATAGTGGAGCCTATCTATAGCTATAGGAGCAATATCACCAGCAATGGTAGCAACCCTAATCATGGACAATGACACCACCATGATAATAGTACTTATATAGGAAACCAAATCCATATGGATACTATGTTTAATGTCCAATTTCTCTAGGTAATGTAGTAGTTCAAGCTCAAAAATACTATCCACTCGAATACCACAAACCTATGCCACAAAGGATAGACTCTAATCCATATATGCATCCACAAGTAGCTGGTTCACTAAGTCAACATCCAAATGCTTTACCATCAATGACACCACTTGTAATGCAGGGAGAACTACCATCACAACCCTAACAGAAAATTGCAACTAGGATAGTCAACATATAGGAGGAAGTAATCATGCATGAGCCATGATCTAGGAAATGGCTATTCTTACAAATGAGTCTAGAAAGTGTTTGAAGGATGAGGAGCACATCTATTTGAGCTCCATTCACATCCAACCCTTCAAGAAATAATGAGCTTCCATCATCATCCAATGTCAATATGACAACTGTCATGCTAACAGAAATAGCATCAGACTCGATAAAGGTAAGACCACTCCCAAAGAAACAATTGATCTAGGGATTCCTTTGGGTTATTTACAAGTATTTGGAAATGTACCATGCAAGGCTCTGCTAGACTTAGGTTCTAGAGTAAATCTGATCTCTCAAGCAACATACAAATCATTGAGCCTATCATCCCTACAGAAGTGTAATATAAGGTTAGAGCTTGTAAATCAATCTATCACCATTCCTTTGAAATAGATAGAGGATGTAGTGACCACCAACAATGGGTGGTTTTATCGAATAGAATTTCTTGTGATCGATGTGAAAAATGATGACAAGGAATTGATAATCCTTATCGGAAGAGCATGGCTTGGAACTATGGATGCTAAGCTAAGAATGAGAGATTTATTCATAGAAATATCTAAGGAATACATGCACTGAGCCATACATATGCAGCAGATTTCATGCATTACTAATGATGAAGAAGGATGTAATTTTTGACCGACACTTTAGAATGCCAACACAATCATTATACTAGCCCACAACAAATTGTAAAAAACATGTGTATGAACAAGAAAGAGCATGGGCCACTAAACTAGAAGACACCCAATGGCTGCAAAATGAGAACTTAAAATTATCCAAAACATGTATGGAACAATTTGATCCACTTATTAACTCCTCTTCTAAGAAAATGACCATAATTGAGAACTTACAAACAAAACTATTAAAGCATAATCATACACCAATAGAAAGAGTAAATAAGGACTTAGATGATCAAAATTGAATTACCATCGAGATTACTTGGGATAATAATTGCAAAACTAAATCACTAAGGATGATAAGTTAGCAAACTAGACTGTATGATCCAAGAGACTTATGGTTCATCTTCCAAATACTCGTCCATGAGTTTAGTCATGGGGGAGATGCCTTATCCTAACTTAGGAATTAATAGGTACTTTTGAACATTTTTGTTTCTACCTTTTGTGGTTTATAAATTTTTTATACCTTTTTCTTTTCTTAATACATTTTCATATTCTTTGATATCTTCTCATTCTTCTATACTTTTCATTTCTTAAACTTTTTTGATATTCTTTGATATTTTCTAGTTCTTTGATAATCTTTTATCCTTTTAATGTTTTTAATTCTTGCTATATTTTCTAATTTTTCATGTTTTGTTCTCATTTTACTTGTACGTAATTCTTAATAAAACACATCGAATAAGGCAAGATGTAGTTCCAATAAGGTGAAGATTTCTCTATGTTATCAATCATAAGGGATTGATTATCTATGTTGTGAGACCACAAAATCCATCCAACAATTCCAGTAATAAGAGGTTCTTACCATAGACGTAATGATATTCTTCTTATAATAAAACTAGGAATAAACTTGTGATCATTATGCCTAGACCCAAAATTGAAGAACCAAGTGGAAATGCAAAGGGTGTGACATTAAGGGGATTTGTGAATTTTCTTGGATTATTACTATGAGTCTTATGCTATTGCCAAAGATGTATTATATCCTTGTAGATGGAATGAAAAATGGAAGTAAGAGTATAATAAGTGTTTCCTTACCATGTCACTAAAAAGACATGTTACCCATGCATGAAGGTAGTCCTTTGGTAAGGTTAACATAGTTAAAAATAAAATTCATATACAAAAAATAGATTTTTGGGGGTCCCATTGGAAAGACATGTTACCCATGCTTGAAGGTAGAAAGCTTCTTAGAAGTCTAAAAATAAAAAAAAGGTATGCAATTAATAAATTCCTCCCTTGGACAATATGCCAAGTGGTAATACTCTTTGTAATAGGGGTAGTCTTGTGGTTGTGAATCCAAGAGATCACATAATGCGATGTCATTGGACATGGTTTGGACTTGGTTTGAATCTTGGAATGAAGGACTAATGACTACCTTAACCATTAATAACACACAAGGCTTCATTATGCCTATGGTAAGATATCTCATGTTTCATTTTTTGCAAATCTTTCTACAATCCATCTCACTTCACTGTATAGTTAATCATAACTTGTATTTCTATGTAACATAGTGATATTTTTCTAATTTGGTGATACTAACATGTATGTTTTTCTAGATAGATATGTATTACATTCAACTCCTTTAGTGTCTAAGGGCACTTTTAGGCATGGTTATACAAGGGCACTAAAGGCTGGAGCCTACTTTAGGGAGGATCCCCTTGTATAACTATTGTATCTCATACTTAGCAAACACTTCCACATCATCTTGTGCCTTCCAAAACAATCAAGACTCAATAAATACTTTCCATAACATCTAATAATCTGTCCATATACTATAAATTCATTACATTTTTCTTATCCATCCAATACACTTTCACTACTTGAGCTTCCTTCTCCATGAACTTTAAACATGCTTCATATCTTTCAAACATTTTACTTGCCTTATTTATTCTTAGAAATACCAAAGAAAAATTTGAAATTTTTAATGATGATATCATATTTATGATATCATATAACCTACAATGTTATATCTATGATATATGATCTACAAGATCATCCTCATAAAAATAGTATATATACGAGCAAGAGTTAGCCAAATTTCTCCATTCCTCATTTTGTAAGGAGTTTTTGCCATTTTTTATTTCAAGAGCTTTGACTTTTTGACTTATGATGCTCATAACTTTGTCCTCATAACTTTGATTTAAAAAATCCATGAGCCTTGTTAATCCCAAAAGTGCTCACCTTAGTCATGGGCAAGGGGATGTGAATTGGATGATATAAATGAAAACTTGAGACAAAAAATTCTAATGCCCAAAAGATACTATAAAAGGTAAGTATAAAAGGGATAACAAATTTTTTTAAGTTAATAAATTAAGCTAAGGATAGAAAGACTTAAATAACACTCCTAATAGACCATATCTACTATTTTAGGCTATAAAAAGTAAAGAAGTGATAGAAGGTCATAAGTAACCGAAAGAGATAATAGTTAAGGGGCTTCTTTTTGAAATATTTTCTAACTCTACAATCCTAATATAATAAGAGTTGGATATAACCAAGGGTTTGAGTAAGATAAAGAAATGTTAAGAATCCATGTGAATACTCTAATAATATTAACTCTGGTTGATTGCAGATGGCCCCAAAAAGAATGCCATCAAGAGGACCTTCACAATGAGGAAGCAAAAGATCATAAGGCCATGGAAGAGCCTGAATGGGAAAAAAAACAACACAAGTAGAGCATGTAGAGTAGGAGGCTCAATCATATAACATATATTAGCAAACTCCTACCATAAATTACTTAGCCTAAAGAGAGACAAAGATTCTGAAAGTACTAGAATAAGGACAATGCCTTACACTATCACCAAATTACCTCTAGGTTATCTAGGAGAAATTGATCATGTCCATGGTTATCATGGAGTTAAATTTTAATCCATTCATAGAATTTATTCTAGAAATAATAAAGATGCAACTCCCAGCATTACCACTATGGCCCATAGTTACAAGCAATGAAAAATGATACTTAGGAGAGACATACCAATTTTGGCACCATAAGCAAGCTGATGAAACAGTTAAGATTGAAGGACTCTCAGTGTCCTATTCAATGAAAGTGATTTCTAAAGTCCTAAATGTGCCCAATGAAGGGGCAAAATGGCCTAGATCTCCACTAGATCCAACACTAAGTGATGCAAGGAGACTATGGTTGCAATAGGCATATGGCAAGGATGACAAAGATTACAGTGATCTAACCTTGAAGGAAAAGATCTATTTCAAAATTAACACCTACCACCTATTCCATATCAAAAGGCTCAATTGAATATGCAGCCAAAGGGAGTTCCATCTTGATGGAAAAATTTAATGCAAATATCATCCATCTATACATCCTCAAAATTCAAAGGTAGTTTGAAGAAAATAAGGTAGGGAAGTTGATACTTCTATTTCCTTACCCTATTAGGAAGCTATGTAGATAAGATGGAATTCTAGGTTCCACTAATGATGTCCCTAGGAAGGCTCAAAATGCTTCATATGCAAAGATGTTCAAACTAGTGCCACCAAAGAAAGATCAAGTAGAAAAACCAACAAGCACCGAGGGAACTATAGGTACCACACTTATCGATAGCACTCTAGCTATTGGTCAACAATAATAGGTAATACCTAGTAGTAAAAAATAGATTGAATAATAGTAGTAGTAGCAATAACAGTAGTAAAAATAGTAGTAGCAGTAAGTTCCACTAGTGTCACTAGATTACAGGCCATCAATGAGCCATTTGCAACAAATTGTAGAAACTATTAGTTGGGAAATAAGAGAAGAGGTCAATATATATAAGGTCATAGACAATGCAATTAGACCCATAGTTTCAATAGATCTTGTATGTGGGTAGATTTCATTATAATCATAAGGAGGGATGAATGATAATAATAGATATTAGGGAATGCTACATTATTCCAAGTGATGCTAGAGACTGGAGAAGGATCCATAGTAGTCGTAATGTATCATCAAGATGAAATAGAAGTAGTAGAGGTGATCAAGAATCACATTAAAGAATCATTTAACATCCCTATTATGCCACTGAAAGATCTTTTAGGAGTGAGAGGTGCTCAAATGCTTGTTGGTTCCTCAATGAATCCTACAGAACATGAGGACATCCTTGATAGATTGCTAAAGATAAGATAGTTCATGCAAAATATGTTTGATATTCCAAGAAATATCACTGTAATGGAGTCTAAACTAATTGCCACCAAGGGAAGGTTGGTTATTGATGAGATGAGGGTGGAGCATGCTGAAAATGAAGTCAAAAGGGTACAAGAAAAGTTAACCATCCTAAGAGTTGAACGAAGAGATCCTACATAATTTGTGATACCAAACCAACTAGAACAATTTAGAAATGACCATGTGAATAGGTGGATTGATGAAAACATGCAAATGGAAAAGGAGAAGGAGAAAAAAGCATGGGATGCTTCAGTAACAAAAGCTTAGACATATTCCCATGCCAAAGCACTCGCTACCTTATCAGAAGAGAATAAGCAATTAGCTGCAAACAACACAAGGTTGATCAATGTAGAATAATAGAATAATGTTCTTAAAGAAAGCATACATTAATTAAGAGAATAATTTATGAGGATCAACCAAGACATGGATTACTTGACCAAAGAAAACAAGAACTTGTCAATGGAAGAAGTCTACACAATAAGATAGAGATCTACTATAGGAATAAGCACATGATAGAATGAAGCCAGGAAGCATGAGAGGATAAAAGAGAATTTTAGAGACTAGGTGGCCATGTATAAGTAGATCAACAAGAGAAAGATCTAGATGACAAAGGCCAAGATCATTTATATCTTTGCATAGAATCTTGATTGGTAGCCAATCCTAGATAGCCTTACTCATGTCCACTAGGAAAAAACAAAGAAAAAAGACCTATAGATCAAAGATCTTATAGAGTACATGGGTTTAACTAATCTTTGTTATGCTAATTTAGCCATGTTAATAGTTGGCACACCTAGAAATAAGCTAGAGAAACAATTAGCAGTCATGTATGCTTTGTATGAGAAGGAGTTTTGCTAATAGAAAGTATTTTCTACAAAAGCTACACATGGAAAACTCAAAACAAAAGATTATCAAGGTCAACTATCAAGGACAAAAAGATATTGTAGCTAACCTAGCCTATTGCATGTGAAATTGTTAGGAACTCAAAAAGATAGCTAGATCATTTGAAGAACAACAACAACAATTTGTAGTGTGGTATGTGAAAGCTAATTAGTGAGGATAATAGAACTTAGAAGGGGTAACGAATAAGTTTCCAAATAAAAAATTCTTTAACACAAAGCACACACCAATTTTTACCTGGTTTTCCAACTTGGGTACTCCACACTCAAAGGGTAGTTCACTTGCACACCTTTGAACTTTCTTTTTTTGAAATGTGCTTTGAAGGGCATCATACCCTATACAAGCTCTAAGCTCCACTTTGGGGTGTTTCATTGCCATGAAACCACTCGACCTAGCTAGGTCTAGACAAGCTTAGAATGTGATTTTAAGGATCTCACAACCTTTAAAAATCAAGCTTCACTTTGGAGTATTGTGATGTTGCACTAATTGTTGCAACCAAAAAATTCAATCATTGGAAAACCAAATGATTTAGTGCAATAACATCATCCTTGAATCTATAGGGCCTCTAAAATATGGGATTCAAGATGCCTTGGATGGTCTAGTAGATCACCCATGGACTTACAAAATGCAAAATATGTAATGTTTACAAGAAATTCCCATGAGAGAGTAAAAAAGGATTCACTAGGGTAGGCATTTAGAGGCCATTGAAGTCAATGTGATCCGCTTCATGAACTAGGTATGTAGCCACTCCTGATTCTTTCAAACCTCCTATACTAAAACTTTAGATCTACAACACTGGTCACTATTGTGGGGTGAATAAAGTGGAGAATTTGGCTACATAAATGCTCCATGGTGGGAGTTGGGTGTGGATCATTAAACTTAGAAGGGGGGATGAATAAGTTTTTCAATTTAAAATTCTTTTACATAAGGAGCATACCAATGTTAATGTGGTTCCCCAACTCAGGTAGTTCACATTTAGAGGGTATTTCACAAGCACAACCTATACAATCTTCAAGCCCCACTTTGGAGTGTTGTGATGGTGCATCAACCACTCAAGGTTGCAAGGTTCCATTAGGCTTAGAATGTGGTTTCTAGGCTACCAAAACCTTTACAATCTTAATATTTACTCAGGAGTGTTGTGCTGCAACACCAACCACTCAATCCCACAAGATCCCAACAGGCTCAATCAAGATGCCTTCCCATAAGAAGCACATAAACCCCATAGGGCAACAAAGAAGAACAATAATTATAAGGGATGAATGTAACTTGGTTTTTTGATCCTTGTACTTTAAGGTATAAAAAAATTTACAATGGAAAAATGATAATACGATGAGGAATAATAGTGGTTGCAAATGATTAGACAAGTACTAGAGCTTACACTTTTCGTAATGCATATGATGTCTTCTTATAACTACCATGTTTCCAAATCCATCTTGAAACTTGTACAAGAACTAGCTAATGGTAGCTAACAGTCATGAAAGATATCTTCTTCATGCCTAAGATTTTTTTCTATATTTTCCTTCTATTATGGGAATATGTCTTTGTTTGGGAAAGATGTCTTTTTGAAATCTCCATTCTAGGAAGACATCTTCATTTGGGGAAAGATGCCTTTTTGAAACTATCTTGCATTTTGTAAAGACATCTTTGTCTAGTGAAGATGTCTTTTCCTAGGGAAATATGTCTAATGTTTCTTGAAGAAGCTTTGCCTTAGCATCTTTCAATTTTGCCAATACATCTACTATTTACTAGAGACAACATTCTTCAACTTTGTTTGTATCATGAATTCTTCATTCCTAGTCCATTCTCATCAAACTTCTGCAAACTTTCTTATCTTAATCTAAGATTTTTTATTGCAAGCACAACAATCTCTCTCTCTCTCTCTTTCACACACACACACACACAATATATGTTCTTC
>MNCI01001992.1:371307-381321 GCA_015680685.1 Gnetum montanum | reverse complement strand
TTCATAAGTACATTCCCGATTCCCGATGCATCCCCTATTTCCCAATCATGCTCCTCTTAGCCTATTCAATTACATCCCCCTTGATACATTTTGCTCACCTCAAAACTCTTGATACATTGTTGCACACTGTAACTCTCTAAGCAGTTGCAATGCAAAACACAATACACAGTACATGATGCAAAATGCAAGTGCTCAAAAACAAGCACGACACAAAGAGCAAGCTCTTTCAAAAAGAAAAAAAAAGAACAAAAGACAGAAAACAAGAAAAAAAATGGTCAAAGAGCAAAATGCACAGAAAAGGTCTTCAAGACCCCGTTGACATCATAAACAAAAGACTATTGGCCATTCTCATACAAGCCCCAGGCGAGAAGGAAATTGTCTTGAAAAACAGTAACACTTGTGTCTCAAAGAGACCATGTTACACATCACCACGTGGCTTTGGCTGTTTACAACGGGCCCTGTAAATACTCTATAAGAGTCCCGTTTCTCCAAAGAACACACCTCCTATCTCTTGGTTCTGAGTCTGCCGAAAAAATCGGCTGTTGACAAAGACCAAATGACATAACTTGTGCATAAGAGAGCATTCCTATCCCACAAATCCCAGCAACAATCATCTCCCTTAACCTCCTAGCCTCTTGGGTTACAACTGATTCCCTTGCATTTTGAACCACATTCCCTCAATCCCATGTACTTTTGAAAATGGTGCAATAATATCCAGCCAAGGTTTGATGGTTAATGTTTGATGCTTTGTTTATTCATGGTATTTGCACTTCTTTGTCGATGCCTCTCGGGTGAATTCCTCCAGACGTCAACAAAGAGGAACCAATGAAATACCATTAATTTCAGCTTAATACTTTGAATGGAAATTTATTTCTCTACAAGGATGGAAGCCCAATTGCAAAGGGTAGTAACAGGCACCACGAAAAGACATATTGATGAACAAGTTATACAGCTTCAATGCAAGAGCAAGGAGGGACACTGGGTGGATGTGCAACCGCTGAAGCAATCTGCAAATGCTGATCCATCCAGCTCCTTCCCTCCTGGATGCCGAGGCTGATGCTGCGGAGGCTTACCCTTCCTACGTGCCCACCACTCCTGCGCTGCTGCTTCTTCTACACGGCTATTTTTTGCCACTCCTCTGCCCCTCCATGTTGCTGATTCCAGCCTGCATCATTGTTTCTGTAGTGCCTCTACTGCGCTGCTGTTTTTTGTTCACCGTGCTGCCCTTCCCTGTTGTGCCTGCCATTTCTCTACTGCCTCCTGCTGACCGCCGCCGAGCCTACCGTCTGCACCGCCGCCCTCTGACGCATCGCTGCTCCCGTTGCTGTGCTGCTACACCTCCGCGGCCTCCACATTGCTCTCCCTACGCTGCCCCCAACTGCTACTCTCTCTTCGCGCCGCCGTTACCCATCGTCCTGTCTCTCCTGCGTGCCTTGCGTGCTATTTCCTGCTACTGTTTTTGTTCCTATTTCCACCGTTGTTCTTGTGCTGGCTGCCGCGTTGATATTGCTCGCCGACGCTGTTCGCTGCATTGACCACCACCACGTCACCGCTCTTGTGCCTGCCGCGTTGTCTCCCGTGACGCTGCTGCAGCTGCGTCGCTCCTCCCAACACCGCCGTCATCATCGACGACAAGGCTCTTTCTCCGCTTTTTGTTGCTGCGGCCACCTCACTTTTTTGTCTCTCACGTCCCTGCTACCACAATCGCTAGTGCCTCCTACCTGCCTGCGCTACCGCTACTGCATCATTGGGCATCCGGGCATCATCGGCTGCTATCCTCCCGAAAATTCTTTTTACCAAACATTAGAGAATTTTCTGGCAACGCAGGGAAATAATAAAAATAAAATAATATAATTAATCAAGGGAGCCACCAGCGCTAATTCTTTTCAAAACTTTCTAAAATTGTATTACTCAAGGGCTTGTATTTTTAATTTTTTGTATCTTTTATGGGCTCAAATGACCCATAAGTTGTAAAATACATTGAACCTGGCCAAGAAAAGCAAAATTTCCAACAGACGTGCAACTCATGTACAACTTTCAAGCATGGATACATTGAACCTAGTCAAAGCAAACCCTAGCCAAAACCCTAGCCCAAACCTATAAATACCCTACCAATTCACACAAATTGGGAGGAGGAGAACAAGAAGCAACAAAGAAGAGAGACAAGAACAACAAAGCAAGAACAAAAGACAAAGAGGCAAAGAGAAGCAAAGGCAAAAGCGACAAGAGAGAGAAGAAGAGTGAAAGAGGCAAAGATTGGAGAAATTGGTGATGCACATCTGATTTTTGGCTTCCGATTTCTTTTCACATTAATCACATTTCATCGTCACATCATTGTGTCACATCATTCCGGGGCTAGGCATTTGACTTGCCGTCCACACTTGTGCAACTACGCTTTGACCGGTGCATATTCTTATTTAAAAACAATACAATATAGTCTCATTTTTGCCTCTCATTTACATTATTTACTTCAGTTTATCTTCTGTTTACAATATAACTTTGTTTACGCTTTATTCATAATTCAATACACTTTATTTACATTTCGTATCCTTGTTCATATTCCGTTTACACTATTTACGATAACCCAAGTGCTAGCCATAGCTTACGCTTGGGGAAGTCCTTGGTTGATTTGCATGCGAACCATCCAAGGCACTCTTCCTTCGTTCCCTTTTCCAGCTTGCCCTCAAGCGAAGGTAGAGTCAACTGTGGCTGTCCAACGATCTCTCGGTGTTTGTTTCCCTTCCAGCCTTACACCGACGATTTAGGTCAGTACAACTACTATAGGTCCACCATTGACATTCCCTCTCGATGCTTGATCGAGTCATGTTGAACCATGTCAAAGAGTGCTTGTGATGATGGGATGAGGCTATGATGAGATGAATATAATGGTTAGTAGGGAGATGATCATGGAGGCTAACAATGCATTCCAAGTGTTGTCATCATGGCTAAAGCATGATACTAACATGTTCTAAAGTTTTGGTCTCTTGGTAAATGTGTTTGAGGATCCAATCACTTCACTCCAAGGTTACTTTGGCCCTTGGGCTTTAAGGATTCATTGGTTGTTCTACCTCTTGGCACTTTTCTCCCCCTTTTTTTTGGGGTGAATCCTTCATTTATTTTCATTGCTAGAACTAGTTTAATATGAATGAGTTGCATTACACTCAATGGACTTGGTTTTCCCACCAAAGTGAAATGTATTGCACTTGATGAACTTAAGGGTTTTTCCACTGAATGAGCTATGCTACATTCAAGTGGACTTGAGAATGAAGTATGATGAAGAGATATCATATGGTAATAGTGCATGAGTGGCAAACATAGGTTAACATTATTTTCCAAGGTATGGAAGGCTATAAGAAAGCTATGGGGTTGGGCTTAAGGAGTAGTGCTATATGGAGGGAAATGGTATAAGCACTCTCAACATAGTAAGATAAACTCACCAAATCTTGCTCTTTGATGTCATGTGGTGACTTCCTACCATAAAGAGTTACATCCTTGCAATGGTCTTGGACTTCATCCTACAAACACAACTCCAAGAGGACAAGAAAACTAGGATAATAGAGCATGTTATAACATTACAATGCTCATAGGCCACATAAAATGATAAAACCTAGCTACCCAGGTTACTAATGTTACTAGTTTAATGCTATGATAGGCCATGGTACCAATTTAAGGCTTGGTAGACTATGGGGCCAAGTTAAGGTCATAGTAGATCATAGTGCCAGTTTAAAGACATGGCAAGCCATGGCTTCACCAGTTTTAGGCCCTAGCAAGCCGTATTGCTAGTTTAAGGCCTTGTCAGGCCATAGTAAAGTAGGCTCACTTGTTAATGATCGTCAATTATATGTAATATGGCTTTAGATAGGAATGATTGACTATATTAGCTAACTCATTCTCATTCATATTGATAATCCTGAATGCTTCATTAGAATAGGCTCTGGTAACAAGGAAGGTTTCTTCCTAGTTGGCTAAGAATTTATTTGCATGCTTGTAGATGGCTTTGAGGACTAGGTCATCCTCCTTGATCTTACACTTGATCAAGTTATGGTGGTGCTACTATTTTTTCCTTTCTTAATAGTGCTTGATGTGAGTAAGCACGTGCATATATTGCTCCTCCACCAAGTCCAAGTCTGCTATCTACAATCCATTTCTTTGTTCATTATTGATGAAGTTGGTTAGGGTCACTCGAAGTGATGGTACCTACAATTTAAGAGGTAAAATAGCTTTAGAATCATAAACCGTGTTATAAGGTGTTACATTGGTTTCTGTATGGTAAGTTGTACAATAGGTCCAAAGTGCATGGATAGGCCATTCATGCCACTTGTTCTTACTATTGTTGAGCTTCTTTTGTGAAGTTGATGATGGGCTTGTTGCTTACTTCTACTCGTTCATTAGTTTGAGAGTAATAAGATGATGAAAAATAATTCTTAATACCTAGGTCATGATAAAAATCCTTTGTTTCTTGGCTTCTAAATTGTGGTCCATTGTCTATAACTATGGTTATGGATATGCTAAAATGGGCAACAATGTTATCTAGGATAAATTTATAGACTTGTTCAAATATAGTATTCCTTAGGGGAATAGCTTCAACCCACTTAGTAAAGTATTTGGTTGTAAGCTATGTCTTGCCAAATACTTAGATGTTATAGGTCTAATAATGTTTAACCCCCATCATTGAAATAGCCAAGTGATCTAAGTAGTGTGGAACTTATTTGGTGATATGTGTATTAGGTTACTATCTTGTTGGCACATGTTACATTGCTTAGCTTTCTATAAGCAATCACTTTCCATATAGGGACAGTAATAGCCTAACTATATAATCTTAGCAACCATAAATCTAGGTCCTATATGCCCTCCACAAGAACCCTTGTGAACTTCCTCTAGGACTATTCTAGCATTAGTTTTACCTAAGCACTTTAATAATATGCCATCATAGGACTGTTGACAGAATGTGTTATCACCTACAATGACATATTGCTTCAATCATTTATGTACAACATCCTTTTGAGTAGTAGTTAGGCCTTGTGAGGATTCATCATGCATAAGGTAAAATTTGATATTGTCATACCACACCATGGTAGGAGTAGTATGAACTATGACCACAAAGGTATCCTTAACTCTCTACATGATGGGAATAGCAAAGTCCATGGTTAAGATGGACAACCTACTAGATACATTTGGCATCACACTAAGGGCTAACGCTGCAATTACATCAGCTATAGCATTCTCATTTTTGGGTATGTGCTAGATATCAACATTTGTAAATGGTTGTAACAATTACTTTCCTAGGTCACAGTAACATTGTAAGTGTTTGGCTTTACATGAATAGACCTTAGTTACTTGGTTAACCAGAAGCTGTGAATCACCTTTGATCATTAAGCATCTGATTTAGGTCATGAGCTACCATCATCCCTCTAATCAAATCCTCATACTATGGTATGTTTTTTATGCATGAAAAATCAAAATGATAGGCAAAGGATCAGATTTCATCAAATGGGAATGTTATGTTGGCAAAAGCATTGGCCCCATTGGCAGTTGAAGCTTTGTCAAAGTGCATGACTACCTCATATCCCTCAGGCACTTGGCTAATAATGTTAATGTGCTCATTAAGGAACTTAGGATCTATGGTTGCTTGGTCATCAATAGGTGAAACAATGAGTTGTACAACTATAGCCTAACCTTTTGTTGAGGATTAAGAGATGTAATGAAGGTCAAACTCTATGGTTATGTCTTTCCATTAGGCTACATGGCTACTTTTGTAGATGTTGGTCGTTATGGCTCTAAGCACATTATCTTTGAAAATGATGTTGACCTAGCTTCTAAAGAGGTAGTGTCTCCACTTCTTCAATGAAAATACTATTTCTAGGCAATACTTCTCCACTTTAGTGTATTAGGTCTCATGGGAAACTAATGTATGACTAAGGTAGTATATTGGCATCTTTGCTCTGTCATCATGTTTCTAACAAAGTAGAGAGGCAATGGATGTGTTGGAGATGGTAAGGTAGATGTAAAACATTTTACCCTCTTATGGAGGATAGATCATTAGCAATTTTTCCAACTCTTGCTTAAGGTTTTCAAAGGCCTCTTAGCATTGAGTTGTTCACTCATAGTAAATCCCTTTCTTAAGCAAGTGTTGCATGAGATGTAACTTATCTGTAAGCCTAGTGATAAACCTATGAATAAATTATAGTCTACCTTGTAATCCTTGAAGCTCCTTAAGGTTGGTAGGCATTGCCAATTTGGATATGGCCTTAACCCTATCAGTATTGACACGTATGCTTACTTCAAACACTACAAAGCTAAGCATCTTACTAGTCTTAACATTGAAGATACATTTCTTGGGATTAAGCCTAAGATCATACCTAAGGCATCATTTAAGCACAAGATCTAGGTCATTAGCATGATCATTGACCACTTTGGACTTAATGGCTATATCTTCTACATAATTTTTGAGCAAACCTATCATGTAATCACTAAAGATGTACATCATGGCTCTTTGGTAGGTTGTTCCCACATTCTTAAGGCCAAAGGACATCATAGTATGATAAAAGGTACTCTAAGGCATCATGAAGGTCATGCTGAGTTAGTGTTCTGGGTTTATCCTAATTTGGTTATATCTTGAGAATTCATCCATAAAGGACAACAATGCATGTTTGGTTGTAGTATCAATAAGTTGATTAATACTAGGCAAAGAGAAGTCATCCTTGATAATTACTTTATTTAGGTCTCAAAAATCAATGCAAATATAGATACTCCTATTTTCCCTAGGAACTACCACTATGTTGGACATCCATTCTACATAGTTGATATCCCTAATGAAACCTGGTAGAGCTTTGAGATCTCATCACAAACTGCCAAGGCCAAATCAAGACTAATCTTGTGCACCTTTTGCTTAATTGATTTAATGATAGGATATAGTATGATGTTGTGCTAGAATGAACATGGGTCTAAACCTGGAATATCTTCATATGACTAGGCAAAGGCCTTAATGTTTCCTTGTAGGACCTTGGTGATGTCTTAAGCCTATTCAGATTCTAGTGAGGAACTTAGTTTAAGGGTTTTTTCCTCACCAATATGTGTTGTGACAAGAACCTTAACTAGAGAGTCTTTGATTATGTCATCCAACTCTAAGTTTAGGGTTTTGAGTAGGGTTTCAAGCCATTCTAGAGATTTCTCTATTGAGGCTACATAGTCAACAAGACTCTTAGGCTCAAGATCTAGGCAATTAGGGTTGATACACTATTTAACATCACCATGAGGTCCACGTAGGCACAGAGGTAAACTAATTGACTCCTAGGTACTCATACTTCAATCTTGAATGTCAACCTTAAGCACATTAAGTGACACATGAGTACATATGAATAAATAATGCTCAAATGCTATAAAATTATCCAAATACATGCTATTTTAATGCAAACAAGATCATCCAAGGCTATAAATAGGGTAAAAATAAGCAAAAAAAATGCAATAAGGGATAAATAAAGGTCATAAAAAGGGAAATACAAGAAACAAGTCTACAAATGGTCAAAAATGATCAAAGTTTTACTAGTTTTAGGCCTTAGTGGGCCATGATGCCAGTTTAAAGTCTTTGCAAACTATGGATAGATGCTATCAAATGGTGCTCATAGAAGGTCAAATCCTACTATTTGATAACAATTGAAGGAAAAATAAAGGCAAACAAGGCTATATTAAGGAAAATAAAGAAAATATAAGGCTATGTAAAGACCATACTAGGTCAAGAAGGTTAACAATGCAACCCAAGGCCAAAAATTAGATCAAAACATCATGTAATAAGTCTAAATATAGAAACATAGGCTAAATATGGTTAAATATGGCTAATATAGGTTTAAAATGATTAGGTTTTGCTATTTTTAGATCTTAGTGAATCATGGTTTAGGGCTACAAGGCTATTAGGTAGGTTTGAGCATCAATCAAGGCTATTTAAACCTAAAAATAAAGGGTTTTGAGGCTTCCACACTAACCCCCCTATTTCCATGCTAGTTAGCATGGAAGGAGTGATCCCCAGTATGGAAACCAGGGAAAGTATGTTTTGGGGCATCTAGAGGTCCAAAATTGAGGTTCCAAGTTAGGAAGCATAAGGCCAAATTTGTCAAAATTAGGCACTTTGGAGGTTGGTAAAGGCTAAAAAGCAGGNCCACCTCCAATTTCCATGCTAGCTAGAATGGATGGAGGGGGGCTCAACATGGAGAATCAAAATTCAAGCTAAAACAAGGTCAAACTAGTAGCTAGAACCCAAATTTGAGGGTTGTACATCTCCTAGTTTCATTTTGAGGCCATTTGAGTAATTTTTGAGTGCTAAAACAAGTTGAAATAACTTCCCTCAATTTTTCTATGCTAACCATGGTTTCCCCAGTGTGGAAGAATGGGGCTGCACTTCTTCTATGGTTTGGGGATGATTTGGAAGCACATCAGCTAGGTTTCTAGGCTCCTAGGGCTATAGATCATTATTTTCCAAGTCTTTGGCTAATTTTGGTCATGTTTAGATGTCACTTAATGGCATCTAAGGTTTTAGCCCCCCCCCCCTCCCCCCCTTATTTTCACATTGGGAAATGAATTTTGAAGGCCAAAATAAAGTCAAACTAGCATAATCTTAATGCAATGAGGTCTTAGGATTATCTAGCATAGATTTTTGGTCTATTGGAGTGTCATCTTGTCACCAAAAGTGGAAAGGAAGCTTTACCCCCTTGTTTCCACACTATCTAGTGTGGAAGGAATGTTATCCAGCATGGATGGAGTAAGAATCCTAGATCTAGTTTAGTTTGGATCACAATTGACTATGCATGTTAGTTCCCAGAGTTACCGAGGTAAAGGGCTAGGTTTTAAGTTAAAATTTGGTAGTTTTAGGTGTTCCTAAGTGGTTTTTGAGTCCCCCTCTTTTCACACTGGGGATGGGATGCTCAACATGGATGCAGTTAGGGAGATCAATAGGGCAATGTTTTGGCCACTTATGATCAATTTTGTAGGGTTTGAGGGCTCTCAAAGATGCAAGCATGGTTCTAGGATGTGGGAAAGGTTGTTTAGTGTCAATTCAAGGTGTTTAAGGGTCATTTTTGATTCATCCTTAGGTTCCCCCTACTTCCATGTTAGCAAACATGGAAGAACTATCTTCTAGTAATGAAGAACTAAGGGACTCTATTTTTTGATATTTTTATCACTTCTAGCCATGCATGTGGGGTATCTAGGGTTTCTAATGTTGATTGTTGATGCCTAGGATAAAAATCTAGTTATTTCAGTAGTTGCTAGACCATATTTAGGCTTCCCCCCTTCCATCCATACTAGGGTTGGGATGCTTAGCATGGATGGGACCCCTCTTAGCATGAATACTTTAAGAAAGGTAAGTTTGGGATGTTTCAGTCAAGTTCTGGAAGTTTGGGGGCTTTTAGGAGGGTTAGGTTGCTTTAGGAAGTCAGTTCTTATGCAAACTTCAACATTTTTGGCCTTTTCCCCTTCATTCACACTAGGGCTACGATGCTCATCATGGATGAGGCTCCTCAATGTGGTAGAACCTTAGGAAGTTGATTTTTATTGATTTTAGACATTCTAGTGGCTTCTAGAAGGGTTATCAAGGTTCTGGTGCTACTATAAGCTAATTTGACATTGTTTTTATGCATCTAGGACTTCCCACTAATGTTCCTAGCTGCAGTCACATTGTTTTCATACTAGGTAGCATGGAAGAGCTCTTCCCCAATGTGGATGAACTAATAATTCTAGATCTAGGTTGGTTTGATAGCCAATCGACCATTCATGTCAGTCTTCAAGGTTGTCAATGTCGATGGTCAATACTTGGTGTTAAGATTGAGTAGTTTGAAGGCTCCTAGATGCCTCATGTAATCACCCCCTTTCTTCCACATTGGACATGAAGGCCTTTGCATGGATGAGAGGGGAATGATAGTTTTGTGTCATTTTTTACCAATGTTTAGGCATTCAAAAGCTCCATAGTGTTTACACAATGTCCAAGGATCACCAAAGTAGGTTATTTGGTTGTTTTAGATTATG
>MNCI01001992.1:271076-358872 GCA_015680685.1 Gnetum montanum | reverse complement strand
GGGGGGTGTTGGTATCAAAGCTAGCCTTGGGATGAAAATTTCATAGCAAGTATTGTGAAAATCTCAAAACCCAACCACTTGTAACTCCCATGTTGAAATTTCTATTAGAGGAGGAAAGGAGCAATGTTGGCTTCTCAAGGTTTTTATTGCAAAAATCAAAAAAAAAAAAAACTTTCACATGGCAATGTTGGAAAGGAGGAAGATAGATTATTGATGAAGAAATCAAACACCAAGAAGCTATTGTAATCAAAAAATTCAATCGCTAGAAAACCAAAAGATTCGTTGTAAAATCTTCAATCCCAAATCCCTAGGGCCTCCAGAAAATGGAATTCAAGGTACCCTAGATAGTCTAGCAAATCACCCAAGGACTTACAAAATACAAAACATGTAATGTAGAGAGAGAAATGTAGATCTATAACAAGAAAGAAAATGTGGATTGCACACAAAAATGGAACTTGGAAGCTTTATTAAACAAATAAAGAATGGGTTTCAAAAATTTGAACAAGAAATTCTTGTGAGAGAGCAAAAGAGGGTTCACTAGGGTAAGAGCTCAAAGCCCATTGAAGTTAATGTGATCTACTCCACAATCTTGGTGCTCAATGACTCCTGATGCTTTCGAATCTTCTCTACTGCAAACTTTCGATCTACAACATTGGTCACTACTGTGGGGTGAGAAAAGTAGGGAATTTGGCTACAAAAATGCTCCACACTAGGAGTTGGGGATCCCAAAATTGTAGTGTTGAAATCAAAATCCATAAATCTTAGGAGGGTAATAAGGGGGGTAATAGGGCTACATGGGTTCCATAGTAGGAGGCTCCAAGAAGTTATGTTTTGCAAGTGTTGCAAGAGCTCTTGGACGCCAAAAGTGCTATAATGCTAAAATACACCAAAGTGTGGAACCTAAAAAGGGTATTGGGTTTTGATTGTATAGGTTTTGGACTAGGATTTTTTTTTTTTTTTTTGCAAATTGGTTGCAAATTGGTACAAATTTCCACATTGTACAGGTGAGATGGATGCCCAAATTTTGGGGATTACCATATATAGTAAGTGCCAAACCCCCATGGCCATTTCATTTACTATAAATAGTAAGGGGGGCACACCTTCTACGTTGGAGGTAGATCTTCTACACTAGGTCTTCTACCATCCTTGTTGGAGTGGTTGGTCAACCTTGGAGTCAACAAAGTGTAGAAATCTTGCTCATGTTGCTTTCACATTGGGGGCATGTAGTTTCTACANGGGGGGGGGGGGGGGGGGGGGGGGGGCGAATTTCCATGCTGGGGGAAACTTCCACACTAAGGGGAAATATTTCCATGCTAAGGGGAAAAAGTTTTACCCCTCTATGATGGAGGTAGGTGAGGTTTACCCCCTTGTAGGTGTTTTTACTATAGAAAAGTGTATACCCCCCATAAAATCCATCAAATTGCCATTTTTGGCATCCCAAAAGACATTTTTGACACCCCCGACAAGCCCAAATATAGAAATTAGGTGACTTTTTTCACTTGGGGAATGAGGCTTTGACCACTTACGAGACATTTTTCAACTCCAAAAGTTTTAAATATGTGAAATTTCCCACCGTTGGTTACAATCTTCACATTTACAATGAAGTTTTGCCTAAAGATTCATGGGGTTAAAGTTATATGATGAGAAATGATTACAACATGTAAATTTCTATGGTGTTTCACCAACCACTTAACCCAACTAGGTCCCAACAAGCTTAATGATGATGCCTTCTCATAAGAAGCACATCAACCCTAGTGGGACAACAAGAGAGAAAACAAAATTACAAGAAAATATTGTAACTAAATTATAATTCCTTGTACTTTAAGATATAGTACAATAAAAAATTAATACAATAGTAAAAATGATGTTACAATGAAGTACATGACTACAATAAATTAGACAATAAAGGCTTAATGTATACTATTCACATTCACATTCATTCACTTACACTATTGATGTCTTCTTATAACTTTGAAGTTTCCAAAGATACCTTGGAATTTGTCCAACCATCACTTAATGTCTAGTGTAGACATCTTCTTTAAATTTGGGGTGTCTACATGAGAGTAGCCTTAAATCTGGGAAGACATCTCCTATTTTTAGAAGACATATACTCTTTAAGAAAGATGTCTCTAGAAAGACGTCTCTTCTATAAAGCCCAAAAATAGAACCACTTGTTTTGATGTTGGGAGCATCCAGATGCCTCCAAACAAGTCCCCATACAACCTATAACCTCCTAGACTCATCAAAATGAGACAAAAGCACACTGAAATATTTCAAAATATCCAAGAATCATCCTCAACAAAAATTAACATAATTAGACACATTTAGCTTCCTCTGAATCTTACCCTTACTTCCAATTTTCTTATGAAGTTCTTGTCCAAGCTCTCTTGAATCCTTACAGTCCTCACTTTGTCATTTCTTTGTATCTCTCATTCCTTGAGTCCTCATTCATGTTTAGCAAGTCCTTGTTTTCTCCACTTTGACATCTCTTTATAGATGTCATCTCTTAAGATCTCCTCCATGCCTAGCAACAACATCACATTTCACAAAACATTCTATGTTCTTCATTTTTCTTATGGTTTTGACATACCAAAAGGTTAATAATTAGATGTTCCCACAACTACCATGCCCATGGATGTACTAGCTCTATCACACATCGCTCAACATGCATGGAAAGTACATAATCCCTAGAGAGAAGAATAAAAATTTTAGGCATTTTTGAACAAATACCAATTTATGAAGCCTAGTGATAAAGGGAATCAACCAATGGAAGAGCCACCACAACCAAGGACCTAATCCACATTAAGCCACTTTCATTTTTGTTTTTTTATTATACACTTGTGTTAAATTTTGTACAAACATGATTTTGGCATTCAAATTCATGTAAATAGTCTATTAATCATGTATAGTCAAATATACCCCCCAATTTCGTAAGGAACTCTATTATCATTTTGTTTTCCAATAAGCCATGGGGGAATGATAAATCCAAATTTTTATGCATTACGATATTGTAACAATGATATCATATCAACAATGTCATAGCACATGCTATGTCATTGTTGATATGATGTCTTTGGATATATGGAGTCCTATAAATACAATACCTGGGTGCATAATCCATGAACTTTTGGAGTCACATAGTAACCAAGCTCTTGTTGTTTTATTTCTTGAATGTAGACTTCGTGATTAGAAGAGTAAATTCTTGTAGTTGAACGGAGTCTTTGTTCAAGTAGTTTATACTTGAGCACAAGTTATGATAAAAAATAAAGACCAAAACTATTTCTCATCATTGTAGCATTCCCTTGGCTTATTGTTTTTACTTACCATAATGTTTACTACTTACCTAGCTTAATGTTTACTACTTTGCTTTTCCAAAGCATGTTATCTTTACTTGTTGATAATAAGCAGAATGGATATGACTAATTTTGAGTGTTAATTATGAGTGTCTGGTAATCCCAATAATATTATCACTTGGTTCACCCAATATCATGATACTTGGTAATCATAGGGATGATTACATAAGCCCAAGACATGGTTAGTAAATCAGGAATGATTATCCATTGTCATAGTCTAGAATAGATTTACTTACTCGTTCTTACTTAGACTTAGTACTTACTTTCATCTTTATCATGTCTACACTTAGGAGTGATAGAGGTTGATCAACAACAACTATTATATGCATCATTACCAACTAAACCATACACTTAGACTTTACTATCTTGACTAGGAAGATAGCGATCATAAGCTTAACTCAATTACTAGCATATCAACATTGGCCATCCATGGATTACAATCAAGTTGTGCATGAACACTCGTAACTTGTATGGTTGGATGTTGGATGTCTCCACCACTCATCAATGGACCTTTGATACTCCTTCAAACCTATTCAAAATCATCATCATGCTTATACAAAGAAAGAAAATCACCCATATCTTCCACATGAGGTATGTTAAAATTCACCAAATGCACCTTGGATAATGCATCAACCACCACATTGGCTTTTCCATTTTTGTGCTTTAACACAAAATTGAACTCTTGTAACTATGCAATCCAATTCATGTTCTTTGTATTAAACTTCTTTTATGAGTTTAGAAATTGAAGTGCTTTGTGGTTTGTCATCAAAGTGAACTCTTTGAGCAACGAATAATGCCTCCAATGCTTAATTTATTGAAGAATAGCGTACAACTCCTTGTTATATATGCTATATTTTTTCCTTGACTCATTTAAATTTTCAAAAAAAAGAAAGCAATATGCCTACCTTCTTGTGAAAGTACCCCACCAATGTTAAGTCCACTTGCATTCACCTCCACTTGAAAAACCTTTTGAAAATATGAAATTACAAATACTAGTTCATTGCTAATTTATGCTTTTAACAAGTCAAAAATTCCTTGGGTTTTATTATTCCACATGAAATCTTTATTTTTATTTAACAAAGTAAACATAGGCCATGAATTATCACTAAAATTTTTTATTAACCATCTATAAAAACCTATTAAACCAAGAAATGATCTTACCTCCCCAACATTCTTAGGAGTTCGCCAATCATTAATAGCCTTCAGCTTGGTAGCTTCCATCTGAATTTGGTTTTTAGAAACCACATGCCCTAAATATGTGATTTTTCTCTTAAATAAATGACTTTGTTCACATTGATCACCAACTATGCCTCATTCAACTTAAGACACGTCATTCTCAAGTGATTCAAAAGCTCTTTCTCATTAGACCTATACATCAAAATGTTGTAAAAAAAGATAATACAACACTTACCAACCAAGTCTCTTAATACCTCATGCATTGACCTCATGAATTTAGCAGGTGCATTCATGAGCCTAAATGGCATCACCAAGTACTGAAATAGTCAATTAAATGTGTTGAAAGAATTCTTCTACTCATCACTAAGCTTGATTCTGATTTGATGTTAACCACTCTTAAAATCATTTTTTCTAAAAATTTTAGCATTGGTAAGGAAATCAAGGATATTATCTATCTTTGAAAGAAGAAATCTTTACCTCACTATTATCCTATTCATTACCCTAGAAATAATTCGCATCCTCCATTCATCATTGTTCTTCTTTAGTACTAGCACTACTAGAACTGCGCAAGCTGAAATGGATTTTTTCATGAAGCCGTTTGCAAGTAGCTCATCCACTTGGCTTTGTTATTCAACCCATTGATCTGGTGGCATCTAGTAACATATCTCATTTCGAATGGTAGCATCAGGAATAAAATCAATTTTATGCTATACATTCCTCATTGGTAGTAATCCATCCAATTTCTCCTTGAACACCTTGGGAAATTTCTCCTTCAATACTAGTACACATGTAGGAAGTTCAACCTACACATCATCATATTTATTATCAACTATTTTCATAATGACAAAACCAAAAATTATTTCATCATGTTCCTTAATATATTCCATCTCTTCTACAAGGATTAAGAAAGCATTAAGTGAGCATTGTTGCCTCACTTGTTTAGCCATCATAGGAATTAGCTCATGGATTTCATCAGATCTAGCTACACTCCATGCATTTCTTGCTTCATCAAACTAAGAGCCATTGTCAAAATTCCAAGGTATACCAAGAATTACATCATCACAATCTATTGTAATCACATCACATTTCACAGCATCATAAAAAACTCTGATTTTAAATTTTAAAGTATATTATTTCCTTACCTCTTGTGAAAAATCTCTAGACAACCAATGCACTTTATAATATCTAAGATGAGGATTAGTTACCAAACCCAATTATAGTAGCTGCCCTAGAAGAAATAACATTTTCTTAGGCTTCCCCATCAATCAAAATATGAATACATTCTACACTAAGCAAACTTATAGCTCTAGTTCAAGATAACTTTCTATTAGGGAGTTCTCCTCTATTCACACTTCCCATGAATACATAATATTTTAATTTAAAACCATCATCAATTTTGGGAGTATTAGGATTACCTCTTTAAAGATCTTAGATTGATGTGTTCTCCAAATCCATGGTTTACACATCTTTACCCTTGGATGCCTTATGAAGTGAACATTCCCATTGCTTGTATTCCCATTCCACACACTTGAAGCATTGGATTCTTTATGAGCTACTATCTTCATCCTTGCCTCCCTTTCCTTGGTGATGAGTGGTGAGGTACCCATACACTCAACCATACAAATACAAGTGTTTCACACATGATCTGGTTGAACTCCACAGATGGGCTAGTTGTGGTATCTAGATAGTTACTCATTGATCGCAATCTGCTATCTTCCCACCTGGACTAGTATATGCTTTCTCATGTATGTTTTAGTCTAGAGTGAGGTGTATGATGTGGTTTATAACCTAGTGCTAATCCTAGAGGCAATGGAAAATAACTTCAATTAAGCTAGGAGGAAAAGGGAGAAGAGAATCTAAGCTAGCCTAAGTGTGATGAGCATCTGTCCTTAATCATTTGTATGCATCTTGGACCTCATGTACTACTTTTAAAATTACCAAGCACACATTACTTGGGTGCTCCTAGATACGCTACTAGGTTACCATGTAGTTACACTTCAATGTTTGTGATTATGTCGTACTGATTTCACATTTAACAACAAGAATAGTAAATGATGGTAAAGAAATATTAACTAAGAAAACAATAAATAAAAATAATAATTAATAATAAAAATTAAACAATTAAAACTAATTTAATGTTGCAATGATGGAGTAATCTTGATCTTTTTTGTCGATCATGTGTGTGTCCAAGTACATCACACTCGAATAAAGGTTATGTACAATTACAAGCATTACACTGTGGGCATGCACTTGGGAAAATATTCTAACTATTATGGAAACAAATTGAAAGAGTCTAGCTACAACTACTCAAAAAGATGCCTAAGTGCAGTAGGTGCACACTTATTTATAGCTAGGAATAGACATAGTGTTAACAAGGCCACGTTGACAGGGCCACATCAATACGGTTGTGTCAACGGGGCTGTGTCAACGTGGCCTAGTTGACACGGGTCTGATAATAGGGGTCATATATCAACACCTGGTTAACTATGGTTCATCATAGCCCCATGATTGAATAAAAATGCATCCTCAAGTCAAAGAAATTAAGGAACAAGCTCAATTAATTACACAATGGATAGGTATGAGATTATTGATTAACTAGAAATTTATTCATGCCATAGTGGATATGACAAAATTGGGACATAGACAAAAAATTATAGAATTTATTAGAACTCATGTGGTTCCTGGTGGTGGTGGTTCCTCCATGGGTCTCTTCCTTTGTCCTGCACTTTAGGCTTTTGAGATTGATACCATTGAAGAAGCGCTTGACATTTCTTCTCTTTTATCCAAGAATTATGAGTTGTCCATGCTGATGTTCCAATGTTTGATGGAGTTGGCACTTCCCATGGATACAGCAGCTACGGGAACACTTGATTGGCCTTGACATGCCATGCCACAAATAGCCATTGTTCCTCTTTATAGGCTCGGGACCTAACCTCTCCACCTTTTTCTTGGCCATATTATGTAGTGATAGGAGGTCCCTAATGGATGCTGAAGAATTGTGCCCCCTACTTTGCATGTTCTACATGAGGTCCTTGGCCTCTACCTCCCCCTGGGCATTCAGTTTCACCTTGAGAAGGTCCTCCTTATTGTCCTCTTTTAGGGGCCATCTATAATCACACAAAGATCAATTGTTAGTAAGGTTATTCAAATAAGTTAAATTATTTCATACCTTACTTATTGCCTTAAGTAATTATTGAATTCTTTACTTAGTGTGATTTTAGAGTTAGAAAGTTTTTCAAGGAAGTTGCCCTAAAAGTTCAATGTTGGACCTAGTTTGTTTAGGTGACATATCAAAGGACACATAATGGTTTTAAGAAAAATTTGATAAAATGATGAAAAAGGAAATAAAATATTTGGCAATGAAGCGCTTGAAGGGTATAAAATGATGTGGTGGTGTGCAACAAGTACAAATTACAAAAGTCACGCAAGTGGGTCCTCCCCAAAATAAGTTCCAACCTATAATGCCCTTGTATAACCACACCTAAAAATGTCTATAGGCACTAGAAGGGTTAAATTTAATCTATACCAATGCAACAAAACACACACATGTTAGATACCACTGCAATAAGGTATGAATTCTATGCCACACAAGACACAAGTCACAAATACATGAACAACGAGATGGGATGAATCGGAGAAGGGATTTCATAGATTGGGATGTGAGGTAACTAACTCAAGGCACAATGAATCTTGAGTTTAGGGCATGATTAATGTGTCATTAGCCCATCATTCCAAAATCAAGACCAAGTCTATTCCTCTGATTAGTGACATCGCATTGTTTCATCCAATGATGGATAACCATAAGAGCACCATTACAACAAGGAGTACGAGCATGGGGTGTTTCGTACAAGGGAGGAGTGATTTGGAATTTGCAGCACACACACACATAATTTTTCTTTGATCTTTTCTTGTGTGGTCCATCTTCTCTTTTTGTTCGTGTATTAGCACTTTGTCCTTCCAATAGTGAATTGTAGAAGCTACCAACCTTCAAGCATGGAGGCATGTATTTCCAGTGGGACCCCCAAAATAGCATTGAGTTTCTATTGAGCACCTTTATTACTCTTACTCCCATTTTTCGTTAGATCTACAAGGATCTTAGTACAACCAAGTTGCATGATAGCACCTACAGATGTCACCAAAGAGAATCCACAAGTTCCCTTGATGTCACACCCTGGCCATTCCCTCTTAGTACATCATTTTTCACTCTAGGCATAATGAGAACAAAATTACTTTTAAGTTTCATGATGACAAAAATATAATTGTACCCATAGTAGAACCTCTTATTAATAGAATGATTGGGTGGATGTGGTGGGTTCGTTGTCCAAATAATTAATCACCTGAGACTTGATAGCATAGAACAACACCTCAACCGATGAGTCACATTAGTGTTTTATTCATAGATGAGATTACTTGAAAAAAGAAAAAAAAGACAAAAAGACAAAACAATAATTTGAAAGATGAAAAATTGGAAAGCAAAAAAATTTTAAAATTAAAGAAAAGGAAAACATTTATTAATTCTATTGTTATTAGAATGGGGGATACCCCCCATAACTTAAAAGGTTAAGCATAGCTATAATTAATAAATGGAAAGGGAGGATCCTTGCATGTTGAAAATATTAAGACCTGGTAATACTTACCCCATTAGGGTTCACACACTTGATTAGAGTTGACATAGTGGGGCAAGTAATAAGATGTGGTTAATTTATAAGGAGTTGACCCACTATGGTACTTGTGACCATAAGATGGTGTGCAAGGATCAACATGTCTCCCCATGTGACAATATTCATTGGGCCCCATGGTTCTTGGAGTGTTGATTGATGGCCTAGATAGAGTAATAGGAGGCATTGAGTTCAAGGAGGTAGATGCATCACAATATTGAACTTATGCTAATTTGGAGGATGCAGTGGTTTCAGAACTGTGATGTCTCTTTCTACGGTCCTACCTAAAGAAAGGAAACTTTTAACATTGTGGAGGGTTCCCAATGCTATTGATAGTAGCAACACAAGTAACGTTCATGGGTTGATGTTGTGGTGAAAAACCTTCTGGCACAACTAGTGGCGATGTAGAAGGTGGTGAATGATGAGAATATTGAGGGAGAAGAGAAGTGTAAGAAACAGGAGGTGGTGATCTTGTTGGAGAGGACATGGGTTGATAGCATGTAGGAGAATGATAATGATGTGGTGAAGTAGAGGATGATGATCTGGTTGGAAAAATAGGGTGTTGAACAAAGTAATCATTTAGCATTGGGACATACAAAAGATATAGTCGAGTTGGCAATGGCTTCCCCCATGACTGGGGCTTTTTCCATTGTGGTTGAACCCAATATTTTTGTATGAAATTTGGGTGTAACATTCCTCCCCAATGCTCATGTAAATGTGACAAAACTGGGCATTGACCTTTGGGGTGATTGTACAAACAAACATTACATTGATATGAGAAGTTGGCAGTTGAGTTCTTATTCTTATTATCTTCTACCCTTTGTTCTAATTGTTGCGTGGTGTCTTGTTCTGTTTGTTGACTTGGCATAGTTGTGCCTCTACTATTTTTATCATATTCTCCATATTTTTTGTGCACCCACTCCATCATCTTATTAATCTTATCCTTGATTTCATCTAGTGATTGTAGTAGTGGCAAAGGTGGTTCCACCTCCTTACGATGAGTTGATTTCTCCTCTTCATAATCATGAGCCCTTGTTGATTTTTGGGCTTGTTAAGATTTCTTAGCATTCTCCCATTTAGCCATTTCTCCTTCATCTTTTGCTACTTACTTAATAAGCTCTTGGAGTTTATGGGTTTGTAGCTTGTATAGTTGACCTTGGGCATACATCCCTAGGGTTTCCCTTGTTTCATTATGGAGCCCATCTATGATATGGTACATTAGCCTCTCCTCGGAGAACCCATGGCTTGGGTATTTGTTCAATAGTGCATAATATCTTTCTAAGGCCATGTCCAAGGGTTCATGTTATGCTTGTTTCCATTCTTGGATTTGTCTCCTCAAGGCCAACACTCTTGCATAGGTTTGATATCTTTCGTTGAAGAGTTCTACCATTGTTAACCAACTACTGATTGATTTTGGTTTTAATGATCTATACCACACTTTTGCTTGGCCAACAAGTGTCATAGGAAAGAGCTTAAGTTTTTGCCACCCATTATCGATATTATTCCATACATAGGCATCATAGAAGGCTTGTATATGCCATTGTGGATCTGAATCATAACCTCTTGAAAACTTGGAAAAGTTGTTTAAATCAAGCCTAGGTAGATGGCTTTCTTTGTGATGCCTGTAGGATATTTGAACAGCCTCTTGTATAGGCATTAGGCTCTTAGTGGCCAGCAGGGATTCATCATCACTAAGTAGGTTTTGAGTTTGAGAGTTGGGATGATGTTGTCCTTGTTCATGTTGGAGTTAATTTTCTTTGTGAGCTCAATTTTTAGTTCTACGCCAATCCCTTGAAAGATAGTCATCCATGTCATAATCTAATGTTGAAGGAGTAGAGGAAGAGAAGAAACTATAAAAGTCATTATGAATTTTGTAAGTCTTCCAATCATCTCCAAGTAAGTTCTTGTTAGTTATTGAGAAGGTCCTAGGACTTTAGGGCCCCCTCATTCTATGGGATGTCCCATCCTCACTAGAGGTGTCTAGGTTGGATGACAAAAGTTTGTAAGTATTGTTGGGGTATCCCTAAACATATGAAACTCCTACATAATATTGAGTACTCCAAACTTCATCTTCATCATACATTTTTTTGGTTCTCTAATGAATTGCCTCATTAGTGGTTGCGGGATCATAGTCTTGTGAGAGAGACATTGTTGTAAGTGGTGTGTGACTTAATTGGATTTAATTTAATTTCTTTTCTAAAGGATATATCATTAATAATTTGTTACATAAATCTTGTGTGATATAACTAATCTAAATAACTAGCACCATCCCTGGCAACAACACCAATGATGAGTGGCGAGGTACCCCTACACTTAACCATACAAATAAGAGCATTTCACACATGATCTGGTTGAACTCCAAAGATGGGCTAGTTGTGGTGTCTAGATAGTTACTCATTGATTTTAGTCTACTATCTTTCCACCTAGACTAGTATATGCTTTGTCATGTATGGTTTAGTCTAGAGTAAGGTGTATGATGTGGTTTCTAACCTAGTGCTACTCCTAGAGGCAATGAAAAATAACTTCAATTAAGCTAGGAGGAAAAGGGAGAAGAGAATCTAAGCTAGCATAAGTATGATGAGCATCCATCCTTAATCATTTGTATGCATCTTGGACCTCGTGTACTACTTTTGGGATTACCAAGCACACATTTCTTGAGTGCTCCTAGATATGCTACTAGGTTGCCAAGTAGTTACACTTCAATGTTCGTGATTAAGTCATACTCATTCTGCATTTAACAATAGGAATAGTAAATGATGGTAAATAAATATTAACTAAGAAAAAATAAATAACAATAAAAATTAAACAATTAAAACTAAGTAAATGATAAAATGATGGAGTAATCTTGATCTTTATTATCGATCATGTGCATGTCTAAGTACGTCACACTTGAATAAAGGTTCTGTACAATTACAAGCATCACACTGTGAGCATGCACTTCAGAAAATATTCTAACTCTTGTGGAAACAAACTATAAAATTCTAGCTACAACTACTCAAAAATATGCCTAAGTGCAGCAAGTGTGCACTTATTTATATCTAGAGATAGAAATTGCATTAACAAGGCCACATCGATGGGGCCACATCAATACGACCACATCAATAGGGCTATGTCAACGTGGCCTAGTTGACACAGGTCCAATAATAGGGATCTAATATTAGCACCTAGTTAACCATAGTTCATCACTTGGTCATTAGGTTTATCCTTCTCATTGCTTCTTTCAATATTCTTATCATGGCTATCATTCTTGTCTTTAGATTGTGACTTGGATCCCTTCTCCTTCCCCTTGGAAGTTTGTTTACTCCTATTTCTTAATCTACTTAATTTCTTCTCAATCTTGAGTGCCAAATCATAAGCCTCAGTAAGCATTGTGGCTCATAAAAATATAACTTCTACTACTTCATCATTTTGATACCTCCTAAAAAGATTGAAGCTTGTTCATACTTCTTACAATTTACCTTCTCTTGATGGAATAAATTACAAAATTCAATGTAGAATTCTTTGACATCATTGTTATCTTCCCTTAGGAATTTCAACTTCATAATGTTCTCTTTCCTCTAATGAGGCTATTCAAATTTTATTTTCAATATATATTTCATCATATCATAATTGTTGATAGATCGACTATTACATAGTTGATAACCCTAGAACTTCTTTTCCTACCAAGTAGAAGCCATACCTTCTAATTTGGATTTAGCAATAGGTACGCTCAAGTTATTCGATACCTCTTCCAACTAGAAATGCTTTTCAAGTACCTTCAACCAACTCACAAAAACATTGGTGTCATCTATACCACTAAAAGTCTTCAACTCCACATATAGAAGTCTTATAGTATTTTTGAGATCTCTAGCAAGTATTGTCTTATTTTCCTCATCAAGCTTGCCTAGAGAGAAAGTTTATTTAACATAGTTAAAGCCCTCAAAATTATTATATGAGAAATAGGATTCCCTTCCGTTGGAATCCTTAGCTGATGAATTCCTACACTACCATAGTAGATTTTTCTTCCTCTTCATTTGCTCCATCTCCACCTGGTTATAAAAATTTTTCATATGAACATGCATGCTCATCACCTACATGTGTTTGGATATGACTAGGGCTAATATTCCTATCTACCTTTTCATGGATTTCATTCAATTGAGCAACCATTATTTGGAAGGAAGAAATCATGCTCTCCATGTATTTATTTATGGCTTGCACTTGTTTCTTCTTGGGTACCATCTAAAACTAACAAAATCCTCAACCAATTCTAGGAAACACAACTACAATCAACATAAAAATTAACATAAAGCTTTGATAAATATAAGGCTTTAATACTAATAAAGCTAGAGCAAGTTCACTCTAAGAATTAATCACTTTCAAATAATAAATCTAGATCTTATGAAAAGACAATAAATTTTCTAGAAAACATGAAAACTAGCTATCTTTAATTATTTAATTAAAAGATTACAATAGGATTCTCAAAACCCACATGCATCCAAACATCGCTCAATCACTAAAATTATATTGTAGAGCATGAGGCTCTACAACCACATAATGGAAATTTTTAATACAAGATACAATCAATAGAAAACCTTTCCCACAACCTAAGATTGAGATATTACTTGCAAGTAAGACATAAGAGAATAGAATACATAGGTCAACACACCTCACAATTGACCTTGATGCTAAAATCACCAATTGTACTTACTATGTTCTCTCACACCCTCTCTTGCTAAGCTCTATATACTCAAGAGCTCTTTCTCTTGCTCATGTTATTAACAATTGTGAATTACATTAATATTTATTAATAACAAGAAGACAAGAAACATAGGAACCTATTATTAACTCAACTTGAGATTTTTTTAGTTGTTTCCATGGTCTTCTTACCTTCTCCTTGGCTATTTTCATCCTTTTTCAACTTATCTTGGCTATTTCCCAAATTGCAACAAAACTTTTTGAAAGTTTCCTATGCTGTACAGCTCATCTCTGGCCTTTGTAAGACATTTTCTATTAAAATCCAAATTACAAAATAGATGTCTTCTATGTTATTAAAATGTCTTCTCCATGGGTAAGACATCTTCCCAGAGATTTCTTTGTTATAGTAAGAGACATCTCTCCCAAGATGTCTCTACTATAGTAAGAGACATCTTCCCTAAGATGTATCTACTATAGTAAGAGAAGTCTATCCCAAGATGTCTCACTATAGTAAGACAAGTCTCCTCTAAGATATCTCTACTACACTAAGAGAAGTCTTCCTTGAGATGCCTCTACTATAGTAAGAGAAGTATTCCCAGCTTCTTGAACTTGTAAATCAACAACATATAGGAATGAAAAAGGAAATAAGAAGAGGTATCCCTACACTAGCATGCACACCTAACTTTTAATATCATGATTTTGAGTAATATGTTGATTGTCTTGGAAACTTTTAGGTTTTGAATTTTGAGTCATACTATAAGACAAGTTTCTAAAGTTTTTTTGATCTTAAGAGTCTCTTGTAAAGATATTTTGATAGAAAATTTTTAGCAAGTAATGATTTGAAGATGGAAAATACTAATGTCTTTTAGACTATAGAGAATGTGAAGAATTCTAAAGCTTTTAATTTCCCTTCATCTAATTTTTTATACAAATATCTATTAAAGATATCACTTATTGATATATATTTTAATAGATTATTAGATTTATTCATTCGAATAAAGGTTTTATATCAGTGATTTAAGCTATCCTTAAATGTTATGAAATTAGTGTTTTACATGCTAGCTATTTTTTCCAATCCATTTTTATTGTTAAAATGGTCAATTATAACACGATTAAGAAATATCTATGTAACAAATCAATGTTTTAAACCTAGAATCTTAGGTTTATTATTCATTATATGCTAGGTAATTAAGCATAAGCTTGAATTTTATAGTATAGCTTAATATTATGGTAATAGCTTGTATTATGGCTAGTGTTTTATACCAGTATATTCTAACATCCTTATTATGCTTATAGAGTTTTTATTCATTGATTTCTTGATAGCATGTATATTAATTTTGGACATCTTAATATTTAATCTTTGAACCTTCTAATTGGTATTTTATGACATCATGGCATATATACTTATAAGCTTGTGTATAATATATCTTGGAACAACCCCTTCTGCATTAATAAGATTTCATCCTTGATTCTCTTATTAATAATGAGATATTAGCCTAGTAGTAAGGTTCTAAATTTGAAAGCTCTAAGTCATAAGTTTAATTTTTGTGGGAAATGTTGAGTTATAAAATTTTAATTGGACTATATATCATGGGGTGTATCTATATTACAATTATTTTGAGGTTCTAATAGCACAAACATCAATGCATATGTTATTATATCTTGATGATATATTTTTTGAGGTATTAACAAGCTGTGAGTATGCCCTACACCCAACCATATGAATCACAAGCATGCACTAGCAATTTGATCAAATTTGATAGACTTAGTTCCTAAGTTCACTCATAGTCTTAAACTATGAATCAAGGGAGTGGAAGATCATTGTCTTCCTAATTCACACTTGTGCTATTTGTGCATATGATTAAATGTGAGTTAATGTTTATGAAATTTATTTTTGTTGGTATATTTTTTATATATTTTCTCCTAATAGCTTAATGAGTAAATGAAAGCTTAATAATTAACTATTTAATTAATTAGCTATTATAATGACCAACTACCCTAACATAAGTAGCTGCTCCCACTTACCATACATATCTCAAACTCATATTATGCTACTAGGTTACCAAATGACTATTATTAGCCATTACCAAATGGCCGCTACTAGGATTACCAAGCATAACATGTTATACTTGAAGTGGTCATACCTATGTGTTTACAATTAAGTGCATTAATTAATTATGACTTATGAAAGTAAAGTGAATTAAAAGTAAAGTGCAAATAAGAGAGATTAAACTAATCCAAGTGCTACAATGAATGTTACAAATTTCATCTTAATTATTGTTCATGCTAATTCATTCAAGTATATGAAACTCAAGTAAAGATCCATACAGTCTCTTGAATTCATACTGCAGAAAATTAGAGGAAAATATTATAACTCTAGAGAAATAAAACTACAAGAGCTTCACTATGCTATGGACTTAAAGTGCCATAAATGTAGTTTGTGCTCACATTTATATAGGCTTCTCTTGCATCTACATCAATGCATGTCACCATGTGTCGATGCGGATACATTGATGAGGGTATGTCAATGCATGTCCGTCAATGTAGTTTGCTGAATGATGATTCATCATACCTCCACAATTGACTAAAAAAGTAGGATCAAGCTTCTTACAAAATTTGAGAAAGTATGAGATTTATTAACTTAAAAACAAATAGAGATAAATAGACTGATTAACTTTGAGTGCTAAATTATAGGATATTACAAAATTGGTATCTATGTTAACAAAATTAGACACTTTACAAAACTCTAATAGGTATCCTTGAGTTGCTGAAGCTAAGGTGAATTCTCAAACAGTGACTGGCGGTGGAGGCTTCTTTGACACTGAAGGTCCTTCACTAGGTTCTGGGGCTTGTAGCTTTGAAGTTGACTAAGGATTTTCTACTACTAATGTTGCTATTGGAAAGAGTCTAAAAGCATATAGTAGTACTTTCATTTTCTTCTCTTTGCCATATGGATCATAAGCAGTTGATGTGGCTTCACCGATGTGGGCTAGTGTAGGTATATCCCATGGGCACAACATTGCAAGGAACAACTCCTTGGCATTAAAAAACCATGCTATGAATTGTTTAGGTTCAATGTCAAACATCTTTATGAGGTTTTGTAGTTCATGGTAGTTATTCATTCTTCTGGCCAAGTTCTCAATAATAGATCATTGATCAGTGAATTTTCTCCTAAGAAATTCAAGCACTATGTTAGCTATCTCTAATTGTTTCTTGTTCTCCTTGTGATGCTTGAATTCTACCTCATACAAGAGGTAGGAATTGATCACCTACTTCTATAATGTGGTCCTTGACCTCCCTATTTCCAACATAGCCAATCTTACATAACAGAGGTTAGCAAGCTTTATATACTTCATCATCTCCTTGATTTTCTACTCATTAAGGTATATTTCTACTTAGTTATACTTATTGAAGCCATCAAAGATTGGTTACCACACGTCACCTCTTTGCTAGAGTTACTAGAGGATCTCATTCATCTTTGTGTTGGCCAATTATTTCTATTTTTCAATTACCTCCTTGAGGAGTCCAACGTAGTTCCTATAATGATTTTTGACTCACTCAAATTTTAGGGCCTCATTCTTCCCAACAACTACCTTGATGGTCATTTTCTGACAAAGTGCTCAAACTTTCTCCATTGATAGATTCCTATTCTCTACTACCAACCTTCTTAGATCAAGATTCACCTTAGCTAGCCACTCTTGCTATTGTCAGACAAATATAACCATCTAGTCCATTTGTTGTTCAACATTTCACAAGTGATGAAGATCTTTGGTGAGGACGAAGTTCTCCTTATGAACTTGTGAAAAATCCTTATTAGTGTTGAAGGCCATGGCTTCTAACAAGGACATGTCAAAGATCATCATCTCCTTTGTGTTCTCAACCTCTTTGATTCTATGCTGAAGCTATTAAAAAGCTTCATCCCTTGTGAGTTTTGCGTTGGGAATGGTGGGGTTAGAGAGACAAGCTTATAACTCCACAGCCTCAATAGCTAGCCATTGGTTCTCAATGGTGGCTACCTATATTTCGGCATTAGAAATGATGATATTATCCTTTATCTCAACCATCTCAAACTAGGTTATTTTAATTTCATCCAGAAGATTAAAGATCTCCAGAAGTAGTTGCCTGGATCCCACTAATTGTTCCAACAATTCTTTGTGTTGGGCCACCCTTAATTGATCACTTCCCACTCTTGTGGATGTTTAAATATCAACCATCATGGAAATCTCTAGCATAGATTCCATAGAATCATTTAGGACCTTTGCTATCCTAGTAGCCACCACCTCCACCATTGTCTCCTATCTTTGGTGCTACATCACTAAAATAGTTGCCTCATCTTTCTCTAGGAAGACCAATAAATATGTGGTATTTTTAGAAATTTTATGGAATTCTTGTCCAAGAATGAACATCATAACTTTTCAAGCACTAGGATTTTTTCTTCTAGACATCTAATTTCTTTATGTTTAGAATATCGGGATAGTTTCCTCTAGCTAACTAATGGTCCTTGTGACCTTATTAAGATGCCTTAAGACTATATGGTAAATGGATGATTTCCCATCACCTGTCAAGCCTTGCTACTACTATAACTTCTACTCATAGACTTTTTGATGCATTTGTGCAACTATAAGAACCTCTAGCATGGTTTCTCTTGTAAGTGATGGTGGTGGCCTTTCCTCTTCCTGTAGATTCACTACTTCCTTATTCTTCATAATCTCCTATCAAGATGTAGTAAGAGCATGACAAACCATATCATTGGCATAGTGTGCTATGCCTTCCCTTCAACATATTTTTTGAATTAAGCATGGAAATGAGAGTGTTTTCTTTTCTTTTTCATTCTCTTTGAATTACTTCTCTAACTCTAGATAGATAAGTTGTGAAAGGTTGATGAGAAACTTTCTACTTATCGTAGCACATTCACGAGTCGAGAAGGCTATGACCTTACTTAGCCTCACCATGGGATTTAGGTGATAGGTCATGATTTTAAAATAGATACACTCTACCTTTTTGAGTGCATTGTACTCATTATGGTCCATTCCATAACAATGCTAGACCCACTCTTTCTTACCTTATGAATCTACATGAATCAAAATTTCTGGTAATGTTTTCCCAAAGTTAGGTAAACCAATGGCCTCAATCAAGTAGGAGACTATGATATCTTTGATTTTGACTAACATGCCTACTTGTGAATTGATTCAAAATAGGTAGGTATTCCCCATGTACCATTCTCCATTAGAGAAAATAATGGACCACATGGAAGACATTTGTAATTGTGTGTGGACTTCCTTTGGTGCCAACTCCAAGAAGGATCCAAAGTTTAATTCTTGGAGAACTAAACTCTGAACCTTGTTGGTTCTAATTCTTTCTAGGTAGGCCTCCATTAGTATAACTTTTAAGTTAGGCATTGGCCTTGGAGCTTCATCTTTCCTACATTGGTAGGTCTATGTGATGGGAATCTACTGAATAGGTTCCACTTCACACTCCTCTTGAAGAGGTTCCATTGCATACATTACTTCAGTTTCTTTTTCTTACAACTACTGTGGTTGTTGTTGTTATCTCCTTCCTCTTCATGCCAATTCTCCCTAGGCTAGAAAGGTTCTCCTGCTGGTGCTTCCTTCTTTGGTGCCATCTACGATCACAAACATAACCCTAAATTAGCATTTCTAGTTTATAACCCATAGTTCCTTTGATAGCTTTCTTATTCTATTAGCTTATAATTAAGTTTGTTTGTGATCTTGGTAGGTGATGAGTGATGAAGTATCCCAACACTCTACCATACAAGTCATGAGTGCTAATGCACAACCATATTGTAATCCATGGATGGACAATGTTATTATGCTAGTAACTAAGTTTAAGTTCATGTTCACTACCTTCCCACCTCAAGCTAGTGAGGTACAAGTGTATGGCTTAGCTCTTAGTGAGGTGTATGATTAGTTGATGTTGTTAGGCCCTTAATACTCCTAGTTGTGAACATGATGAAAGTTTAGAATAAAAATCTAATTCTAAGTAATGACAATAATGTAAATCTACTCTAGCCTATAGCAATGAGAATTTGGTCATGGTCTACCGTACATGCCTTAGGCTCATGTAACCATTCCTGGTTTACCAAGCGTTATGCTACTGGAAAAACTAAGTAATAATACTACTAGGATTACCAAACGATTACACTTAGTGCTCAAAACTAGTCATACTCATTCCACTTAACCAAAGACATGTAGAATAAAGTACTATGAAATGTAAATGATTGAACTAAAAAAATAATAAAAACTATGCTAAGTAAAATAGTAAAACTAAGTGGATGCTACAATGATGAAAAGAAATCTCAATCTTTATTTTCCAACATGAACTATGGCAAAGTACACTTCATTCAAATAAAGATTCTATATAGATGCTAAACACCATACTATAGGCATCACTCTATTGCTAAGGCTACGAATAAAAATTACAAGAGTCTACCTAAGGTTGGAATCAAAAGGTTGTTGGATTGTGCATCCAAGTGTTGTATTTATAGGGCTACACATATCTAGAGACATCACATCAATGATGGTGTAGTCTACAACATCATTGCTACGATATCTTATTACAACAAAAATTGATTTTATCATACCTTCACAACTAACTGGAAACTTGTTCTTGAGTTAAAATAAAATGAGAATAGAGGCCCTTACAAAATTAGGATGTAGATTTAACTTGACATTACTAGCTAACTATTTACATGACTTGGAATGTTTTAATGATGTTATACAAAATGACACAATTACATGACAAAAATAAATAAATAAATAAAATTTGATGTAGCTTGATGTAGATCATGTTCCAAGTGGTGGTGGCTCTTCCATTAACTTCTTCCCTATATCATTATGCTTTTGAAATTGATATTTGTTAAGGAGTGCCTAAAGTTTTTCCTCTTCTATCCTTGTCTTCTTTTCCATATTCCCTCTACAACCATAGTTTCTCAACATCAGTGTTTGACCTACTTGAAATATATGTCACATTTGCTCCTTCATTTGAAATGTTGAGGGCCTTAGCAATTACCTTTACTAAGTATGGCATGGAGAATCCTTCAATTCTTATTATTGCATTAACCTACTTATTTTGCTAGAATTGGTACATTTCTCTTAAGTACCATTCACCACTATTGGTTAGTGTGGGTCATAGGGGATACGCTTGGAGTTTCATCTTCATTCCTATGGAGAAAATTCCATAAAGAGACAAAAATCTAGTTCCACAATGACCATGGACATGATCAATTTTTCTTGGATGGACTGGAGGCATTTCGGTGATGGTGTGAGGTGTTTTCTTTATTGAAGTGCTTGTGGAATTTGTACCTCTCCTTAGGCTTAGTGCTTTGTACTTATTATGGCTCAAACTAGTTAGTATGGTCTAATAGGAGTTTTAACTAGATTTTTCTAGCCTAAGTTTAATTAATTAAGTATAACATTCTCATTATCTCTTATGCTTACCATTTATGGAATCTTTTGGATGCTATGACTTTTTTGCTTAAATTTTCAATTGTATCATGCAATGCATCCCCCATGACTAAGTTGAGCACTTTGGGATCAACAAGGTTCAAGAATTTTGAACATTGGAGCTACAAGGGCAAAGTTATGGCCTTTAGAAACTAGTGTACAAGAACTTTGAAAACAATCGCAAAAACTCTCTTGTTGCAAAATCAAGAAGTCAAAATTTTCACTAACTCTCACACATATATATACTATTTTTGTATGTGCAACATCATAGATATGACTTCATAGCTAAGACATAAACACTAAAAATATCAAATTTTTCATCAATTTTTCTTGGAAAAAGTGAGTCAAATATAATTATTGGAAGATAGTAAGCTTTTCCACGAGGTTTTGGAGTAGCCATAATGCTCAAATTTTAAGAATTAGGCATTTAAAGTCCATAAAGAAGGAATCTCAGGAGATGGAAGTTTATTGAGTGTATAGAAGATGGATGAAGGGTTATAGTATATGAACAAATTTTTCAAATTAAGGGAAGTATTTATTAGATTTTTGATGATTTTGGAAGCCACGAGATGATGTGGAATTGCTTGCTAAGTATGAAATACAAGAGTTATACAAGTGGGTCCTCCCCAAACCAAGCTCCAACCCTTAGTGCCCTTGTATAACCATGCCTAAAAGTGTCCTTACGCACTTAAGGAGTTAAATGTAAGACACATATGTCTAGCATAACACACATGTTAGTATTGCTAGATTTGGAAAATAATGCTATATTATGAAAAACCATAAAGTTATGATTAAATATATAGTGAGGTGAGATGGACTATAGAAGGGATTATTGAAATCAAGACATGAGGTATCTTACCATAGGTATAATGAATCCTGGTGTGTAATCAATGGTTAAAGTAATCATTATCCTTTTTTTCAAGATTCAAACCAAGTCCAAACCACTTTTCAATGACATCACATTTTTTATCTGTAATGATCACTATCATAAGACTATCATTGTTGCAAGGAGCATTATCACTTGGCATATTGCCCAAAGGAGGAGTTTATTCATTGCTCTTTTTATTATTTTTATATATATTTTAGATTCCAAAGAAGCTACCTACCTTCAAGTGTGGGTAACATGTCTTTCTAGTGGAACCCCCAGAAATTTATTCGTGTGCATGGGTTTTATTTTTACGTGTGTCAACCTTACTAAAGGACTACCTTCAAGCATGAGTAACATGTCTTTTTAGTAACATGGTAAGGTAGCACTTATTGTACTCTTACTCTCATTTTTGGTAGATCTACAAGAATATAATACATCCATAATAATAGGATAGAATTCATAATAGTAATCCAATAGAATCCATGAATCTCCTTGATGTCACACCCTTTGCATTCCCACTTGGTTCTTCACTCTTTTATCTAGGCATAATGATCATAAGTTTATTCTTAGTTTTATTATGAGAATAATATCATTATGGCCATGTTAAGAACCTCTTATTATTGGAATGGGTGGATGGATGTTGTGATCTCATTGTAGAGGTAATTAGTCCCTTATGATTTGATAACATACAGAAATATTTACCTTATTGGAACTACATCTTGCTCTATTTATTGGATTTTATTAATAGTTGACAAAAATATGTACAAGTGAAATGATGACAAAGTATAGTAACATTGTAAAAGATAGTAAAAGTTGCAAAAATAGAAAGAATAATAAAAGCATAAAAAGAATCTAAAAATGTCAAAGAATGGAAAACGGATTAAGAATTGAAAAAGTATAAAAGAATGAGAAGATATCAAAGAATGCGAAAAATTATTAAGAAATGAAAAAGGTATAACAAAAATTATAAACCATAAAAATTAGAAAACAAAAAAAAGTTAAAAATCACTTATTAATTCCTAAGTCAAGATAAGGCACCTCCTTAATAATTGAACTCATGGATGAGTATTTGGAAAATAGATCCTAGATCCCCTAAATCATACACTCTAGCTTTCTCAGTTACCATCCTTAGTGACTCAATTTTTCAGTTATCATCCCATGCAATATTGATGATAATTGAATTCTAATCATCTAAGGATATATGTCCCATTGGACTAGATGGTCTTTTTATCTCAAAAGGTCCAACTATATTCTCTTGTTTATTCTTAAATTCAAATTTTAAGTTCCTATTTCCTCTATCTGTTGGTTTCAATAAGTGGGTCAGATGTTTCCATGCATATTTTAGATAATTTTAGCTTCTCAAATTTGGCCACTAGGTTTATTTTGGTTTAGTGATCCATGTTTCTTTTTGTTCACACACTTATTTCTCACATCTATTGTGGGCTGGTATAAGGATTGTGTTGACATTTTGAAGTTTTGGTCTACAACTCCACCCTTTGTTATCATTAGTAATGCATGGAATTCTTTGCATGTGTATGATTCCTTGTGTGTCTTTCTTATAGATTTCTACAGATAAATCTCTCATATCTAACTTAGCATCTATTATGCTAAGCCATGATCTTACCATTATGATATAAAATTCCTTGTCATTATTCTTCACATCAATCATCAAAAAGTTTGTTGGATAAGACCACCCATTGATAGTGGTCATCACATATTCTATTTGTTCTAAAGGAATGATGATAGATTGATATGAAAGCTCTAATTTTATGTTGCACTTATTTAAGGGTGGTAGGTTCCATGCCTTGCATGTTTCTTGATATATCATATTTACTCTAGAACCTAAGTTTATGAGAGCCTTGCATGGTGAATTTTTAGCTACTTGTAAATAAATCAAAGGAACTTCTAGATCCAACCTTTTCCAAGGAAGTGTCCCTACCTTAATCTAGTCTAATACTATATCTATTAGCATGATAGTTTTAAGTTTTAATTTAGTTGTTATGGAAGCATGGTGTTAGTAGGAGGATTTTTCATAGGAGAAACTTGTCTCAATGAAGTCCTAATTCTACTAGCCTTTTCTGGACTTGCCTTGAAGAAAGGAAATTTCTTAGATTTTCCCTTAGTGTTTCTAGTATGATCATCTATCTATACATTCACTACACTAGTAGCATTCTCCTATTAAGGTTGTGATGGAAGTTCCCTGTAAATGACAAGTGGTGGCACTAGTAGTAATGGGTTAGGAGGTTGACTCAATGAACCATTCACTTGTTGATATATGTAGGGATTGGAATCCATCCTTGGAGGTATTGGTATATGGTACTCTAGTGGATAGTATTGAGGAGTCTGAACTATTACATTTCCTAGAGAGATCAAACATTGGACATAGTATCCATAAGGGTTTGGTTGCCAATATGGGTATTGTTGTCATGGTGGTGGCATTGCCCATGATTGAGGTTATTGCCACTATTGATGGTATTGCTCTTATGGCTATGGATAAGCTCCACTAGGGTAATAGATTGATTAGAGGGTTTTCTTATAGTTACTAAGAGAGTAAGGTAACCGTTTGGATATCTTCTTCTTGATGAATCTTGGATTCAATGCATATGCCCTTGTTTCTTGGAAATGTGCCATGATAGGGTAGCACCCCTTAGGGTGTTCATACTAGCATACAGTACATCCTTCCTTCTCATTTGAGCTTGTATTTGAACATTCTACCACTGAAGCCACCTTTCCTCTTGATCTGAGATCTATTTTCTTCTTTTTCTCCTTACCTTTATCAAAGGCTTACTCAATTCTTTCTTTCATAATTTTCAACACTATGATGAACTTTTTATCCACTGAATCCCACATCTTTTCTACCTTGGTTGATATATCAATAATGGATTTTTGAATAGGGAGTGTCTTTTTCTATATCACCTCTTCCAAGTTTTCTTCCTCTTGCTAATCACATACTAGTACATCTCTCTTTCTGATAGATGGATCTTTATTGTACTCTTCAACTAGTTTTCTCTTCTTTAGCTCACATTCTTCCTTTTTCACTTGATTAATGAATCTTTGAATGCAATGGATGATCATTTCAGATAGTCTCCCTTGGGCATAAACCCTTAGGATTTCTCTGGTTTTATTTTATAGCCCATCAACAATGTGCCTAAGCTACTCCCTTTGGGAAAATCCATGGCCTGGGCATCTATGCAAAAGTGAATAGTATCTACCCATTGTCACATCAAGGGATTCAAGGGTCCCTTGCTTCCAACCCTAGATTTTCTTTCTAAGATTAGACATCCTAGTGTAGGTTTGATATTTATCATTGAAAATCTCAACCATGGTACTCCATCCTCTAATTGATTCAAGTTCGAATGATTTGTACCAATTTTCCATCTCTTTAATAAGTGTCCAAGGAAACAACTTAAGTTTCTGCCAATTACTCTCTATGTTCTATAGGGTGTAGGCATCATGGAATTCTTGAAGGTGGTGTTGTGAATTGACATTTTATCCACCCTCAAATATCAACATGTTGTTCACGTCTAGCCACTTAATGTAGTTGTCCCTTACATGCCTAGGTAGAATGTAGATAGCTTCCCTTATATTTATGATGCTTCTAGTTGCTAATAGGAGTTCTTCATGCTCATAGGGTTCATATGCTCTATTGTGTGGTGCCCCATTAGGTTCTCACGCCTCTCTTTATCTACATGTCTATCCCTATTTCTTCATGGTTTACAATCTTCATCTTTCTCATCATAATATCTTGGGTGATACTCATGTCTATCATGAGTCCATCATCTCTTCCTATCATGATCTTTGTACCTTTGTTCCTTTCATTCAAAGTCCATCGATAAATGTGAGGATGAAGATGAAGTAGTGGGAGAACGATGTTAGCTAGTTCTCCTTCTATGACTCTAGTATTCTTTCCTTTGTGATCTAGCAAAATCTCTTAGCCTTGAGTCTTGCTTATACTTAGAGTCTTTTGTTTCTCTTCTAGGTGTTTCTACTAAGGATGAATGTAATTGCACATTGATAGGTTCTTCTAAGTAAATGATAGGAATTTTAGAATGGACTTCATTATCCTAGAGAAGTTTATCCACTACAAATGCATCACCATCAAGTTCTTCCAAGAAAACAAGAGAGTTAATATGCTTCCCCTTTTTGTGCACATGTTTGGTTTCCATAGCAGCATTTCTCCACACTTGTGCTTCTATGGGCTGGTAGGGTCTTGTCATATGTTTGGTCACATGATATCCTTCTTGCACATGGCTTAGATTCATCATCCTTAAAGTTGTTTGAAGCATTATGGATGCTAAATGCTCTCAAGGTAAAAAAATGTTGCCCTATAGGTCTCTCCATCTTAACTATTCATCTTGGTGAAAGATGAATGTGAAATCTAGATAGTAAGGACCACTATAAAAGTATAAGATTCTTATCTACATAGGCATACTCTAGTCTTCATTATCATTTATTCTATCATTGCCTATTTTTATCTCTTTGACATGTGATAGCTTTTCTTTAGTTGAAGTTATGTTATGAGTTTGATGGTTACTTAAGTGTGTGTGTTATTAAATTTTTTTTAAGGATATGAAGATTGACATTAGAGTTCTTGATATAACAAACTTTGTAAAATTAATTACTAAGCATAAATTGATACAATCCCTAGCGATGGTGCCAATGATGAGTGATGGAGTATCACAACATTCTACCATACAAGTCACAAGTGCCAACATGTAATTGGATCATAATCCATGGATGAGTAATGTTATTATGCTAGTAATTAAGTTTAAGTTTGTGTTCATTGTCTTTCCACCTTGACCTAGTGAGGTACCAAGTGTATGGCTTAGCTCTTAGTGAGGTGTATGATTAGTTGATGTTATTAGGATCTTAATACTCCTAGTTGTGAACATGATGAAAGTTGATAATAAAAATCTAAACCTAAGTAATGACAGTAATGTAAATCTACTCTAGCCTATAGTGATGAGCATCTGATCTAGTCCTAGTCTACCATACGTGCCTTTGGCTCATGTAATTATTACTGGGTTACCAGCCATTATGCTACTAGACAAACTAAGTAATAACAATACTTAGATTACCAAATGATTACACTTAGTTCTTGAAACCAATCATACTCATTCTACTTTACTAATGACATGTAAAATAAAGTACTTAAAAATGTAAATGATTAAACTAAGAAAATAGTAAAAACTATGCTATGTAAAATAGCAAAACTAAGTGGATGCTACAATGATGAAAAGCAATCTCAATCTTTATTTCTATACATGAACTATACCCAAGTACACTTCACTCGAATAAAGATTCCATACAACTCTTAAACACCACACTGCCAGCATTCACTCTATCTCTAAAGCTATGAAAACAAACTACAAGATTCTACCTAAGGTTGAAATCAAAAGGTTATTGGATTGTGCATCCAAGTATTGTATCTACAGGGTTGCACACATCTCGAGACATCACATCAATGATGATGTAGCATGGATTACAACATTGTTGCTACGATATCATAGATGCAATATCGTATTACAACAAAAATTGGTTTTATCAGTAGGTTCATTATTTTAATAATTTTCTATCAAAATTTGTTAGTGAGGTTTAACCCTATTTATGTTGAATATTTTAATAGTATTTTTAAGTTTAACCCTTGGAAAGTTAGAAAAATTTCAAAAAAAATTTCATACAACTTACCTCTAATAGCTAGGGGAGCAAAGAACAAGGTAAATCAAATGAGCAATTTGAAATTTAGAGCACTTGGAAGGTTTCTAGGCTTTGAAAAATGCCAAAAAATCCATTTGAAGGAAAATAAAAAGAAAATGGCTAAGTTTTCAAGCATATTTATTGTATTTTTCTATTGTATCAATGGAGATGCATCGATAGGGATGTGTTAATGTAGCTATTTGAGAAAATTTTTAAAATTAAAAAACCAAGAGTTTTTGGAAGTGTTTGAGGACAAAACTAGAGCCCAAAGAACACTAGAAAAGCATAGAAGAATGGAAAAACATGGAAGAGGGTATTAAATTCATTAAAAAAGAAGAATGAATTGGATTGGATGAAATATGAATGCCAAAATGATGTAAAACTAGATGTTCAAAGGTGAAATGATGGGATCAATTGCAAAAAGGACTAAGATATAGGAAATTTAACTTGAAAAGACCAAACGATATGAAATGGATTCTTTACAATGTAGATTCATGCCATTAATACTCTTGCATGCCCTCATACTGAGGAGTCCATAGGAACCAAGGATGATTAATGTTTGAAGAAAGTTAAAAACTAAATCCATGTGAGAGATCATTGAAGGATTATGACATACCAATATAGACACATTAATTAACCATGATAGGAGATAGTGAGGTGGTCAATGATAAGAGTAGCAAGATGGGAGAGAGAGATTGGAAAGAGAGTCTCAAATCCTAGTCACATGAATTCCTTGAGAAACTTGTAGATAAGATGATCTAAGACCATCTCATCCTTGGTTGGAACCAAGTCCATCCACATCTAGGTACTTCACATTGTCATATTCTAATTGTTCAGCCAACAAGAGTTCATGAACATCCCCAAATAACAACCACCACTCCAAGTAAAGAAGAAAAGAGAAGTAAAAATACAGAAAGGATCTTAGTTAGAGGAGTACCTTTAGGCATGGGTAACATATCTTTCCAACCCCATAACTAGTCCTTGTAACCCATTATTGTATTTAAGGTTCCCTTGAATTCCCATGTTTTTGTTTTCATAGAAACCACACCATGCAAAGACATGCTTCTTGTTATTGGCAATAGTAGGAGTGGTAAGAGACTAATGAGAATACCCATAGAACTCAAGAAGGAAGTCAGGTATAGAAGGTGATAAATCCTCTTGAAGTGACATCCTTGTCCATTCCACTTGATCCATTCTATGTTTGTTAAATATCAAGGTCATTGATTCTTTCTAAGTTACAATTATGGAAGGACATCATGCTTTCATGATGAAGAACCTCATAAAATTGAGTGGAATGGGTGGATGATGTGGAATTAATGCTTGATATCATCAGAAAATTAATTCTTCATTAATTAAGGACATAATCCAAAGATGAAATGTAGTTAATGAACAATTAGTCTAGACATAAATATAGTATTAAATGAACTTCCAGTAGTAGTAGCAACTATATAAAAAATGCAAGATTCTTGATGAACAAACAAATAAGAAAACAACACATAAGGGAATATAAACAAGGTAAAATATATAAAATAAGTTTCAAAATATTCAAGAAAATTGAAAACGTATAAAGAATAGTGTGAAACAAAAAGTTGAGAAACTAGGTAGCCTACATAGAATATTTATATGGGTAGCCATCTCCCCCATGACTAAGTTGAAAGAAGAAGATCCAAATGATAGAATGTGTTTGTCCATCGGTTGATGTGTCCATGCTATTGGTTATCATTAGTTCTAGGAAAGGTTTCACTTGTTCAATGTTGACTAGCAATCATTTGTGTAGGATAGAAGGATGGTAAATTATCATGGCCCCAAAAGGAAAATTTGTATGAATAATATAAGAACCTTTTCATAGCATCTAAAATTCTATGTGTTGTATTACATGCATGGGGTTCCAAGAAAGAACCTTATCACCTAGTTAGGATTTAACTTTTCTTATGCATGAGTCATGGCATTGTTTAGCATGTGTCATGTGCACCTCATTCATGGATAGGGCTACCTATTGGTTTTCATTGAGTACATTCAATGTTATTAAACATTCCTTTTGTGCTAGACTTAAATTAAGGTTAAGTTCAAAATCCATTGAAAGTGTATGGAGCTTTGTTTGAATTGGGAGAGTTGGTAATTTCCCATATACTAACTCATAAGGGAAATAGCCAATAGGAAATTTCCAAGTGGTTTGATAGGCTCATAAAGTATCACTGAGTTTTGTGTTCCAATCATTCCTCTATTTACTAACTATGCAAGTTAGTATTCTAGTTATTTTTCTATTGGTGACTTTGGCTTGACTCTTGGCTTGGGGATGACATAGAGTTGTTAATTTATGATATACCCCTAGGCATTGCATTAATTTCTAAAAGGTAGCATCTATGAAATGAGTCCCATTATTAGAGTGTAGTTAGAATGGAGGTAGAATGATACTAACTCATAAGGGAGTATGCTAGATATAATGGAGGTAGTTAGAATCAGAAAGATAGTTAGATCAAAAGATAAGATATGAATAATATTCCACGCTTCGAAGGGGGATACAACGCTAATCCGAAAAATCATTTATAGGCATTTCGTGATGCTTGCGCCTTGCAAAATATTGAGAATGAGTGGTAGAAACTAAAGTTGTTTCTTAGGACTCTCATAAAGAAAGTAGAGAGTTGGTACTGGTCCTTAGAACTAGAAACCATTAGGAGATGGAGTACGATGTTAGAGTTGTTCAACGATAAATACCAAACGTACTCCAGAGTGTCTAACTTGCATAAGCAGATCTAAGAATGGAAGCAGTGTAATCATGAACCTTTGGATGCTGCCATGGGCTAATACTATGCATTGCTACATCATTGCCTAGGCCATGATTATGCACAACGAGATCAACTACGCCACCTTGTAGATGGGCTAAGACATGAGACTAGGAGAACCCTTGGGACTTATGCCCAAGGGAGATTATATGAGCTTAGATCCCACGAACTTCATCGATTGTTGGAGCATGTAGCTAAAGAAGAAGGGGAGCTACAGAAAAGAGAAAGCACAAAAGAATATAACCGTGATTCTTTCCTCCGAAAGAAGGGAGTGAGATTTTGTGATGAGGAGGATAAGTTACCAATCAAAGAGTTGTTGAATAGAAAAACCTTGCTACTTCAAAAGCTAACAACGGAAGTGTTGACTAAGGTAGATGAAATATGGAGCTCCTTAGAAAGAAAAATTGAAACTATCCTAAAAATTGTAGAGGAGTCTAAGGAGGAACAAAGTAGTGACCATGGTAAGAAAAATAGGAGAGATTTAGGCCATGCACATGACAAGGGTAAGGGAAAAATGACTATCTATGATGAGGTTGTGGATTCTGACACAGACAATGACGATGGATGTGAGATCTGCCAATATGACCATCTTAAGGAATGTTGTCCAATAATCTCACATCTATAAGAGTTTGGCGTGTATGCGCTCAACCCAAGACTTAACAGATAGCAAGCACCCTAAAGGTTACCTTATCCCCAAGGTAACCCAAGGCAGTTCCACCAACCGTTAACATATTATCCAAGTGGAACTCCACCACAACCTATCAGGCAACATCAGCAGTGGTAACACCCATAGTCATGGGGGATGCCAATGCCTAGACAACAATACCCTTACCAGAAACTAGATCCATATGGCTATTACATGCAGCAGCTAGTTTCTCCAAGTGACTCTATGGGTCACACAACCCCATAATGTCACTACCAAGTTCATGACTATTTTAGGACTCCTTGTCCCATGGAAGATACACCACACACGTACCATCCTCCAAATCCATCCACCACTCTTACACTGGTAGTTCCACTACCACCCACTCCAACAATGCAAGGGGAACTCCTAACTCAACCACAGCAACGTAATGCTATGAGAGCTATAGACCTTCAACCTACTACTGGTTCTGACAACCGCAAGAAGAGAAGATCTTTCTTTAGAACCAAAAGCCCAAAAAAGCTCTCACAATCACAAGCGGTTGAGTCTATGCATGCTCCTCCAACATACAAGGCTTCGGAGCTCCCTTCAAACCAACAACAGGGCTTAACGTATACGGTTATGTTAACACATATCATTACCGACTGGATCAAGGTAGGCCACCTTCAAAAGAAACTCTCTAACCCTTGAAGTCTCTTAATCTACCTCCAAGTCACCAGGAATGAACCACATAAGGCTCTTCTTGATTCAAGTTCCGGAGTCAACTTAATCTCACGAGAAATGTATCAAGCCTAGAACCTACCCCAACTTAAGAAGAACAATATTCAACTAAAGCTGGTTGACTAGTCCATCACCATTTCCTTGGGATTGGTGGAGGACATCATTACCACTATGGGTGGTTGGTCATATCCAGCTGATTTCCTAGTGATAGAAGTCAACATTAACAAAGGGGACTTCCAAATTATAATGGACATGGTATGGGTCAGCACCATCAATGCGTGCCTAGGGGTTTGCAATCTTTCCTTGGAAATATCTAAGGAAAATATTTATGGAAAGATCAAGAAGAAGAAAGTTCCATGCATTACATATAGTGACTCAGAGGGTGATGGCATGAAGGAATGCTCAGCATCTCCTACATGCAACTCATGTGCCCAAGAAACTCAGATACAATGGTGCCTATATGTAGCAACCGCACAACAAGAGAACACCTAGTGGTTGATAGCTGATCAAGAAAGCAGTCCACCAACATGCATGGAACAAACTGGGGGAACAACCCACACTAACAACAAAGGCATAGATACATTGGAATATGAGCATCGTTGACTTCCACCCCTCAATCTAAGAACATCAATTGGGAGAAGTTGGATAGTTTTAAGAAATTCAAATAGAAACTCATTAATTTGGATCTCTCCCTTTCAATTCAGTCATGGGGGAGATGGCCACCTATGCTAATCATTTGGGGCCCTTAGTTCTTCTAAGTTTTTGTTTTACAAAATTTTGTTTTGCATATTTTTGTTTTAGAAATTTATTTAAATTTTCTTATTTTTGTTTTACAACATCATTAGACTTTTTCATTTCTTTGTGTGTGTGTGTGTTATCCATCTTGTCAAGTTTGTCATTTAATACGTATTCTTCATGATGGTATGAACTATTTTCCTATTGATTGCTAATGTTTGGTTTTTACCTTTAAGTTATGATGTTGATACTAAGGTATGTTTCTTTTGATATGATAGGTAATGAGTCTACTTCATCCATTCATCAACAAATTTCTATGGTCTCTCTTGGCTTGGAACTGTACAGTCCCTTTTTCAATAATCAGAACTGTAATGAATTGGTGACTAGGCATTTCTCAAACTAAGGAAGGACTCAAGGCTTGAAAAGGGTGTGACTTTAAGGGAACTTGGTGCATTTGTGTTGGCCATTCTCTTAGGTGCTTTAATGCATTCTCTAATCCCCATTTTGTCATCAATCATACTTAGCCATGTCCTTCCCATAATGATAGGGAAGTCCCTCACAATTTTCTTCATGAATCACAAGAAAATCCATAAGATAATACCACTCACACACAATGATCACAATGTCCTCCACTAATTGTAAAGGGATAGTGATGGGCTAATTTGCTAGCTCAAGTTTGATATTGCTCTTCTTTAAAGGAGGTAGGTTCCAAGTCTTATACATTTCTTGGGAGATTAAATTCATACCAAAACCTAAAACCAAAAGAGCTTTACATGGTTCATCCCATAAAATTTGTAAATAAATGAGGAAAATCCTAAGATCATATTGTTTCCTAGGAAGGTGTCCAGTGTTTATCCAATCCATGATTACATGGGTCGACATAATAGCCTTGACATTATAGGTTTTTTTGGTTTGAAGGTAGTTTGATTATGCTTTTAGAGGTAGAGATGGTAGGGTTAACAACCATAGGTTCTTGTAAGGGTTTCATGGGGTTGTTTATTCTAAAGAGCAGTCTCTTATAAGGCTTTAGTTTAGAACTACTTGGATGGATATCTAGCTATAAATTTACCACCATTGTGATGTTTCTCTATTGTGGCTCTAGTGAAATTTCATCCTACATGGATGGAGTAGGTGGCAAGGGTGTATTTTTTTGTGATGCAATATTTGATGGACATTGTAAAGGATGAAAGAGAAAAAGATATTTCATCTTAGAGAAGGTTCTCTATAATATTCCAGAGAGTAGTAGTGGTAAGGGAAGAAAGCATGATGATAGGAGTCATGCAGGAATCTAGGTTATCAGTCATGAAGGAGTATAGGTTATTGGACGTAATATCCATAAGGATCTAGCTATCAGTAGAGATACTACTACCATAGTGCTGGAATCCCCCACAATTATATATGTTATTACTATTAATACTACTCTTAAGATTAAGGAAGTACTTCACTTAGATATTACATTGGTGGATGGGAACTTCTATCTATAGTTTCCTTGTGGGTAAGGCAACCGCTTGGGTACTTGCCTTTTTGCAAACTTGGAATTCAATGCATACAATCTAGACTCTTGTAGATGTGATAGCACTAGGAAAAATCCCTTAGGATGTTAATATTAGTAAATTTCAGAGTCATCATCATCTATTTCAGAACCTACAACCTCTTCAAGTACTATAGCTTTACCCTTATTTTGATAATAAATCCTATTCTATATCCTTCTTCTTCCCTCTTTGTTAACCACTAATCCCTTGGTCTTTTTGTTTCTCTATTATTTTCACAACTATTTGGAACTTCTCATCTAAGGAGTTTCACATTTTATCTACCTTAGCTAATATTTTAGTAACAGATTTTTGTATTAGTAAGGTCTTCCTTTGCATCACTTCATTTAGTGGTACTTCCCCTTTTGAGTCATAAAAATGCACCTACCTTTTGCAAATGAAGCGATCTCTATTATATTCCTATACACTTTGACATTTTTTAGCTCCCCTTCTTTTTAACCATATGTTTAATTAGAATTTATATCTAATGGACCTACATCTCAAAACGTCTTTCCTAGAAATAAATCCAAAGGGTTTTCCTTATCTTGTTTACACCCATGGCCTGAGCATCAGTGTAATAGAGAGTAGTACCTACCCAAGGCCACATGCAAGGATTCATCATTTCCTTCTTTCCATCCTTGTATCTATGTTCAAAAGTTAGACACTCTAGAATAATTTTGGTATTTATCATTAAAGAGCTCTAAGTTAGTACTCCATCAACAAGTGGATTCTAGTTCTAAGAACTGGTACCAACTTTATGCTTCCTTAGTGAGTATCCTTGGGAATAATTTTAGCTTTTATCATTCATTCTCTATATTCTGCAAGGCATAAGCATAATGAAAGGATTAGAGATGATTTTGTGGATCTAAATTATATCTCCCTTCAAACTTAAGAATATTATTCATATCTATCCTCTTGATCCTACTATCTTTCTAATTTCTTATTGAAATTCTTACTACCTCTGAAATGTTAAACATGTTTTGGGTAGCCAATAGAGGCTCATCATAGTCATCATGATCATGGTGACCCCTTTCATCGCCCTGATGTCTATGATAAGTTCTACTATGCCTTTAATCTCTATGATGCTCCTTTTCCCTTTGTGGTTGTCCTTGTCCTTCATCCCACCATTCCTCTTCCCCTAGTGCAATTTTCATTCATATCTATCCCACCATTCATCCCAATCCCAGTCTCTACTATCTCAATCCCTATTACTCCTATTAGAGTTTGAGGATCAAGACAAAGAGGATGATGAGAATGAAGAAGGAGAACTATGGGAACAATGCCCACTAGTTCCTATCCTTCAATCCTTACCTCGATCTTTATGCTTCTCTTTGTCTTTCTTTTGATCATTATCCTTACCCGTAGATGATTGGCTAGGATTCTTGTCTCTTGAAGCCCCCTAGTCATAAGACCTAGTTTTTCCATCATAAAGAGGATGAGAATCTATGTATTGGAAATGACTAGAAAAGAAGTCTTCATCCTCTTTGTGCTATTTCAAGAATAATTGGATTGACATCCTCTTACCCTTAGAAGCCTCATATCACGCTTCCATATGCTGATCTTTCTTTTTCTTGGCATCAATGTGTTGATAGTCTCTATAGGTGTAGTATTGGAATTCATAGTCTAAGTTAAGTACAACAATGTATAGCCTTATCAGATTGTTCATTAACATAGCAAAAATAAACTGATTTGGAGGTAGCACTATGTTGCCTTTCATGTTCCTTCAATGCATTTGTTCATCTTAATGTAGGATGAAGGTGAAGCCTGCTTTATAGAGATCTAGAAGAGAATAGAAAATCCTTAATTGTTGAGGCTTCTTTGATGCTCCTCATTTTTTATTGGATTTGTTAGTATGTGGTAGATATTCATCCTTGTGAAAAGAAGCCATATTAGTTATAGATTAAAAACAATGTGCTTTTTGATATTTTATTATTTCTTTAATTGTTCCCTTAATGGATGATATTTGTCTATTGTAGGTTTTTCACAATGTCTTTATATAGCTTCACAGTCTTTTCTTACTTAGCATGCTTAGCTAAACTAAGTCCCTAACAATAGTGCTAATGATGAGCAACAAGTATATCCTACACCCAACCATATGAATCACAAGTGTGTACCAACGATCTAGTCAAATTTCATAGACTTAGTTCCTAAGTTCACCTATAATCCTAGACCATGAATCAAGGGAGTGTATGATCATTATATTTCTAATTCATACCTGTGCTATCTATGTGTATGGTCAAATGTAAGTTAAGGCTTATGATATTTATTTTTATTGGTATATTTTTTATATATTTTCTTCTAATAGCTAGATAAGTAAATGGAGGTTTAATAATTAACTATTCAACTCATTAGCTATTCTAATGACCAACTACCCTAACATAAGTAGCTGCTCCCACTAACTGTGTACATCCCAAACTCATATTACACTTTTGGATTACCAAACAACTATTACTAGGCATTACCAAATGGCCTCAACCAAGATTACCAAGCATAACATGTTATGCTCAAAGTAATCATATTCATGTGTTCCAATTAAGTGCATTGATTAATTAGGACTTATGAAAGTAAAGTGTAAATAAGAGAGATTAAACTAATACAAGTGTTGTAATAAATTTCAGAAATCTCATCTTTATTACCATTCATACCAATGCATTCAAGTACATGATTCTCTAATAAAGATTCGTACAATCTCTTGAATTTACACTATGGACACTTAAAGGAAAATATTCTAACTCTAGAGAAATTGAACTACAAGAACTTCACTATGCTATGGAATTAAAGTGCCCTGATGCAATTGGTACTTGCATTTATATAGGCTTTTCTTGCATTAGCATCAACACATCTACATCAACACTTGTCACCATGCATCAACGGGGATACATCGATAGGGCTACATCAATGCATGTCCGTTGACATAGCCTACTTAATGATAATTCATTAGGTATGAACCTTGGATCTTGCTATTATTACATATTTTTAAATTGCTATTATTATACTTTCTTTATTGTTAGTTACTATTTATTGGTACTTACTAATACTTGGTGTTTCTTGAGAAAGATAGGTTGGAAGGTTATGGTGACCCATGGTTACTAGTTTTTATTTATATTTAGAAGGTGAATGTTATTTTAAGATTTTGGAATAATATAATTATATTATGCAAGTTAATTTTATGTAAAATATAACTGGAAATTTATGATATTTAATTCTCTTATTTCTTGTTAGACATTAGAAACAAGGATTAGAGGATGTGGGTTATTTCTAATATCTCTTATGGTGACTTGAACCTTTGATCATAGCTATTTGTTAATCAATTAAACCCTTGTGAAAATTCATATGATTCAATATTTGAATTACATTGTTTATTTTTATGTTTATCAAATCCTAATTTATTGCTATTAATGAGGATTGATAACTTAGAAGAAGGGTTGAATAAGTTCCCAAATAAAAATTTCTGTTGCCACACAAAAACACCAAATTTTACATGGTTTTCCAAATTGGTTACATCCATACTTGAAGGGTAGATTCCTTGCATAGCTATTGATGGGACGCGATATCGCATGGGCTGTGATATCACGTATGCAATATCATGTCCACCGCGATATTGCGTATGCAATATCACGTCCGCCGCGATCTCGCATCCCCTGTGATATCGCGTCTACCAGGATATTGCATCACCTGCGATATCGCAATGCACCATAAATCTATAAATAAGAGGTAGCTCTCCCTTGTTTCCAATTTTAGGCCTAAACCATAGTGAAACTCTAGCAATTTTTCCCCTCCAATGATAGAATAATTTCCATGTGCCCGCAGTAGGAGCTCCAAAGAGAACGGATCTTTATTCAAGCAAATATTGTACCTGAACACAAGTTTGTGTATGGAAATAAATATGAACTTCTTAGATAAACCTTGCAGTGCATGGAATAGGCTAATCATGACTTTATTTACTGTTATTTATTGTTCATCATTTAAATGATTTATTAGTTAATTAAATCTCAGTAACGAATAGCGTTTGGTAACCAAGGTTGCATTGGTTTAGGGTGTGAACAGTAAGTGGGAATGGATGTTGATGCTTGGTTAATTACGGCTTAGTTAGTTAGTTAAAGTTAGTTAATTAGTCTCTTCATCCTTCATCTAATTAGCATAGGAGATAAACATAAAAACTATAAAAATTACTTACCTCAGACTTACTTAACCATACAATCGTGACAAATACAAGTAAGTCTAGGAAGAAAATGAATGATTAACCTTAAGTGTTCCATGAGGTGTGTAGGCACTTAGTCTGCAGAGTTCGACCGAATCGCACGTGTAATGCTCGTATTTGTATGGTTGAGTGTAGGGGTACCTCGCCACTCATCATTGGCACCGTTGTCGAGGACTAAGTGTTTGTGTGCTAAGTAGAACATAGGAAATTATCCACGTTGTTGGGAGCTTAAATGAACCCTTAGGGTTAATTAAATAAAAAATTATATAATGGTTAATCAACACAACAAATAAGACACAATGTCTTCTTTTTCTTCTCATAAAAGCAATTCACCACATAGGGATCATACAAGAAACAGTCAACAGCATCAAACACATAACCAAAATCCACCAATTCCTTAGGAATACAGTATGGTATATATTCATCCCAATGAGTATATACCCACCTTTACATTTATCCTCCATCAAGATGAATAGCTGTGTTGGAGTGATTTGCAAGGTAACATAATGTTACCCCTAGATCGTCCAGTCCCTAACATGCGCTTCCGTGCTCTTGCATAGATTGACATGACACATCTATATGTTGAATACATTGCAGAAGATTATAACGTAAGGGACTACCATCCCACAGAATTGCAACGTCAATGAGACTTGTGGTAGGAGAGTTACCACATATCGTTGAAGGGCAAAGGCCCCTGTAATGCTTCACTCATCATAAGAGAAGTTAAGGGTGGTGAACCTATCTCAATAGGTTCTCCAAAAAATGATGTTCCCCCTCCTAATGATAGTGAGGAGGTGGGGTATCATAACCTGCACTCTATGATACACAACCCTAGTTCTGATCCCCGCGAACACCAACTGTTCACTGAGCGAACAAAAACACATGACAAGGGTGAGCATTCTAGTCATCATCATGATTGGGGTAGGGAACACCGAAGAGAAGGTAGGAGACATCGTCATGGCGATGGCTCTCCTTCTTCTTCCCCTTCATCACATCACGCACCCTCTCCTTCCACATCAGGGTGCAGCCACCAAGAGCATAATGGTAAGGATAAGGGTAAACAAAATGAGAGACCTCGACGAGAGAGTCGAGAGAGAGGTCGAGGGAAGTCAAGAGAATCAAGGCATGAACAAAGGGAAAGTAGGGAACAACGTAGACATCATAGACATCATGAAAGAGATGATCATGATGAGCCCCTACTTGCAACTCGGAGTATGCTAGATATAATGGAGGTAGTTAGAATCAGAAAGATATTTAGATCAAAAGATAAGATATGAATAATATTCCACGCTTCGAAGGGGGATACAACGCTAATCCGCAAAATCATTTATAGGAATTTCGTGATGCCTGCGCCTTGCAAAATATTGAGAATGAGTGGTAGAAACTAAAGTTGTTTCCTAGGACACTCGTAAAGAAAGTAGAGAGTTGGTACCATTCCTTAGAACTGGAAACCATTAGGAGATGGAGTACGATGTTAGAGTTGTTCAATGATAAATACCAAATGTACTCCAGAGTGTCTAACTTGCATAAGCAGATCCAAGAATGGAAGCAGGGTAATCACGAACCTTTGGATGCTGCCATGGGCTAATACTATGCATTACTACATCATTGCCTAGGCCATGGTTATGCACAACAAGATTAACTACGCCACCTTGTAGAAGGGCTAAGACATGAGACTAGGAGAACCCTTGCGACTTATGCCCAAGGGAGATTATATGAGCTTAGATCCCAAAAAATTCATCGATTGTTGGAGCAAGTAGCTAAAGAAGAAGAGGAGCTACAGAAAAGAGAAAGCACGGAAGAATATAACCGTGATCCTTTCCTTTGAAAGAAGGGAGTAAGATTTTGTGATGAGGAGGATAAGTTACCAATCGAAGAGTTGTTGAATAGAAAAACCTTGCTACTTCAAAAGCTAACAACGGAAGTGTCGACTAAGGTAGATGAAATATGGAGCTCCTTAGAAAGAAAAATTGAAACTATCCTAAAAATTTTAGAGGAGTCTAAGGAGGAACAAAGTAGTGACCATGGTAAGAAAAATTGGAGAGATTTAGGCCATGCACATGACAAGGGTAAGGGAAAAATGACTATCTCTGATGAGGTTGTGGATTCTGACATAGACAATGATGATGGATGTGAGATCTGCCAATATGACCATCTTAAGGAATGTTGTCAAATAATCTCACATTTGTAAGAGTCTGGCGTGTATGTGCTCAACCCAAGACTTAACAGATAGTAAGCACCCCAAAGGTTACCTTATCCTCAAGGTAACCCAAGGCAGTTCCACCAACCGTTAACATATTATCCAAGTGGAAATCCACCACAACCTATCAGGCAACATCAGCAGTGGCAACACCCATAGTCATGGGGGATGCCACTGCCTAGACAACAATACCCTTACCAGCAACTAGACCCATATGGCTATTACGTGCAGCAGCTAGTTTCTCCAAGTGACTCTATGGGTCACACAACCCCATAATGTCACTACCAAGTTCATGACTATTTTATGACTCCTTGTCCCATGGAAGATACACCACACATGTACCATCCTCCAAATCCATCCACCACTCTTACACTGGTAGTTCCACTACCACCCACTCCAACAATGCAAGGGGAACTCCCAACTCAACCACAGCAATGTAATGCTACGAGAGCTGTAGACCTTCAACCTACTACTGGTTTTGACAACCGCAAGAAGAGAAGATCTTTCTTTAGAACCAAAAGCCCAAAAAAGATCTCAAAATCACAAGCGGTTGAATCTATGCATGCTCCTCCAACATACAAGGCTTCAAAGCTCCCTTCAAACCAACAACAGGGCTTAACATATACGGTTATGCTAACACATACTGTTACCGACTGGATCAACGTAGGCCACCTTCCCACGAAGCTCTTTGACCCTCGAAGTCCCTTAATCTACCTCCAAGTCACCAGGAATGAACCACATAAGTCTCTTCTTGATTCAAGTTCCAGAGTCAAATTAATCTCACGAGCAATGTATCAACCCTAGAACCTACCCCAACTTAAGAAGAGAAATATTCAACTAAAGCTGGCTAACCAGTCCATCATCATTTCCTTGGGATTGGTGGAGGACATCATTACCACTATGGGTGGTTGGTCATATCCAGTTGATTTCCTAGTGATAGAAGTCAACATTAACAAAGGGGACTTCCAAATTATAATGGGCATGGTATGGGTCAGCACCATCAATGCGTGCCTAGGGATTTGCAATCTTTCCTTGGAAATATCTAAGGAAAATATTTATGGAAAGATCGAGAAGAAGAAAGTTCCATGCATTACATATAGTGACTCAGAGGGTGATGGCATGAAGGAATGCTCAGCATCCCCTACATGCAACTCATGTGCCCAAGAAACTCAAATACAATGGTGCCTGTATGTAGCAACCACACAACAAGAGAACACCTAGTGGTTGATAGCTGATCAAGAAAGCAGTCCACCAACATGCATGGAACAAACTGGGGGAACAACCCACACTAACAACAAAGACATAGATACATTGGAATATGAGCATCGTTGACTTCCACCCCTCAATCTAAGAACATCAATTGGGAGAAGTTGGATACTTTTAAGAAATTCAAATAGACACTCATTATTTTGGATCTCTCCCTTTGAATTCAGTCATGGGGGAGATGGCCACCTATGCTAATCATTTGGGTCCCTCAGTTCTTTTATGTTTTTGTTTTACACATTTTTGTTTTGCATATTTTTGTTTTAGAAATTTCTTTAAATTTTCTTATTTTTGTTTTACAACATCATTAGACTTTTTCATTTCTTTGTGTGTGTGTGTGTTATCCATCTTGTCAAGTTTGTCATTTAATAAGTATTCTTCATGATGGTATGAACTATTTTCCTATTGATTGCTAATGTTTGGTTTTTACCTTTAAGTTACGATGTTGATACTAAGGTATGTTTCTTTTGATATGATAGGCAGTGATTCTACTTCATCCATTCATCAAAAAATTTCTATGGTCTCTCTTGGCTTGGAACTGTACAGTCCCTTTTTCAATAATAAGAACTATAATGAATTGGTGACTAGACATTTCTCAAACTAAGGAGGACTCAAGGCTTGAAAAGGGTGTGACTTTAAGGGAACTTGGTGCATTTGTGTTGGCCATTCTCTTGGGTGCTTTAATGCTTTCTCCTTGAGTTTTCTTATCGTTTTGACGTTACCCAATTATCGGGAAGCTGAGTAAATACAAATAATAAGTCTTTGCATGGTGTGGTTCTCATGCATAAAAAACAAAAAAAAAAAGAAAAAAAAAAGTGAATTCAAAGCACATCCCTTAGACAAAATAATCATGTTGGCTACAATCACTGGATATGGAACTAAAATAAACATGTTCCCTCTAACTAAGGACCTTCTCACTTCTCATTCTCTCTTCTCCTTTGTTTCGTCGGAATGGTGGTGGCTCTTGGGGGAGGCATTATTGTTATTCAAGTGGATGGATTGGCCAAATGCATTAATGCAAAGTCACTGGATGTGGTTTGTTTGATGCTGGACTTGAAATGGAATCTACTATGTCACATTAATCATGAAACACATAAGGGGTTGTACACCACCTTGTTCTTGAGACACCATTCCACTCTCTCCTTTCCATCCTTCTTTCCCCATTTATCACATCATTGCTAGTTGTATTAGTAGTCCATATCTTGGTGGATGCATTGTTTTCTTTTCGGTAAATTCTTTTGGTTAAGACTTTAACTCTTATTCCAATTGACATTCCCAGAGCCTATGGACTCTTTGAATGTGGGTTTGTCAGGGGATTAAGGGCATGAGCCTACTTTGGGGAGGATCCACTAGCATTCTTATTTGGTGCATTTGTTAAATTCTTTCCCTTAACATTTTTTCAATCCACTCTATTTTGTTCATTTCCATCTTGACATCCATTTCATCGATGTTATAGTTGTCTCTTTTTCTCCATATTTCTTGTTCTTTTTCTTTCTCCATTCTATCGCTACTGGAGGTTCACTCTTAGTCATGGGGGTCCTAGTCCAATTTTTTTGATTTTCTCCTAGCCCCTACACCTTCAGTAGTCACCATGATTATATCTCTAGACCCGTATCAGCCATACCACAACTCAGCCAATGGACCTTTCCCTAAGGCAAGGTATCAACTACATTGAAATTCATTTACCCTTGCTAATACAAAGACTGTATTGTGTGTGTAGATGTCAATCATACAACAACGGATTGGATCTAGAGGGGATACTTGGAATGGATTGGTGCTGAAGCAGCTATGTAAGAAACAAGATCAATGATGTGCTTATAGATGAACAATGAAAGGCACAATCTTGGCATTGGTAGTAGCAGACTTCTTTTCTCTTCTCTCTTCTCTCTCACCTACCAAATGAGGCATGATGTCAAATGTATAAAGTGTTCACTCTTGTTTTCCTGAACACCAGTTTTCTTTTGTTATGTAATGATGATCCATTCACATGTCATCTCATTCACCATTAGTTCCATTTGAGTCAATAATCCCATACCTTCCTAACATTTTGAAAGGAACTCAAGGACGAGCTTTCATTCAGTCATGGGGGTATGATGGGATATGATATCGCATGGGCCATGATATCGCATCATCCCCCGCGATATTGCGTATGTGATATCGTGGTGCGTCACCAAGTCTATAAATAAGAGGCAACTCTCCCTTGTTTCTAGTTTTAGGCCTAAACTGTAGTGAAACTCTAGTATTTTTTCCTCTCTAGAGATAGAATAATTTCCATGTGTCCGTAGTAGGAGCTCCAAAGTGAATAGATCTTTATTCGAGCAAATATTATACTTGAACACAAGTTTGTGTACAGAAATAAAGACGAACTTCTTGGATAAACTTTGTAGTGCATGGACTGGGCTAATTAGGACTTTATTTTCTATTATTTATTGTTCATCATTTAAATGCTTTATTAGTTAATTAAATCTCTCTCAACCCTTCTCCCATAGTTAAGTGCATTCAGTACGACCACTTCAAGCACGTCTGTTACGCTTGGTGATCCCAGTAACCAATAGCATTTGGTAACTAAGGTTGCATTGGTTCAAGGTGTAAACGGTAAGTGGGAATGGATGCTAATTCTAGGTTAATTAAGGCTTAGTTAGTTAGTTAAAGTTAGTTAATTAGTCTCTTCATCCTTCATCTCATTAGCATAGGAGATCAATATAAAAACTATTAAAATCACATACCTTAGACTTACTTAATCATACAATCATGAAAAATACAAGTAAGTCTGGGAAGACAATGAATGATTAACCTTAAGTATTCCATAAGGCATGTAGGCACTTAGTCTGTGGAGTTCGATCGGATCACGTGTGTAATGCTTGTATTCATATGGTTGAGTGTAGAGGTACCTTGCCACTCATCGGCTATAAACTTTGTTTCTTCCAAAATGTAGTTTGAAGGGCACCACACCTTGTACAAGCTTTGAGCTCTTCTCTAGAGTGTTTCATCACTACAAAACCACTTAACCTAGGAAGGTCCCAACAGCCTCAGAATGTGATTTCAGGGATCCCACAACCTTTACAAAATTGAGCACTACTCTAGAGTGTTTTGACACTACAAAACCACTCAATCCCATAGGATCCTAACAATCTCAATATAGATGCCTTCTCACAACAAGCACATCATCCTCGTAGGGAAATAAAAAAGAATGTAAAACGCAAGGAAAGAATGTAACTATAATTACAAGACCCTATCATTTAGGCTCAACATAGAATACAAACAAGCAAATGATGTGATAATGAAGGATAAGAATGCAATAGCATAGATATGATAATGATGGCTTTGATGTTAACATTGCTTGTACTTTTTCCAAGAATTTGGTGTCTTCTTATGGCATCAAAGTTATCAAAAATGCCTTAGAATTTGTGTAACAGCTACCCGATGGCTAGTGTAGATGTCTCTTTCGAAGTTAGGATGTCTACTTAAGATCTACCTCAATTCTAGAGAGACATCTCTTTTTGAAGTGGGATGTCTCTAGGGAGACATCTACTCTTTGATGAAGATGTCAACTATTTCAAGAAGGCATCTTCCTATGATTTCTTTCCTTGTAAAAAAGACATCTACTATGGCATGGAGACATCTCCTCAATTATTGAGCTCTAGTTCCTGAGGCTTCTTCTTGTTAATTAGACTTTCTCTAAGTCCTTGGAGAATCTTCATTTTGTTTTTAGCTTTCATTTTCATCCTTATGTATCCATTCTCTCATTTTACCTATGAATTCTCCATTTTGACAACCTATTATAGATTTCATTCCCTTAAGTCCTTATTCATGACCTGTAAACACATCATCCATAACAAAAATTCTTTGTTTTCCATTTTCCTTAAGGTTTTGGCATATCAAAAATTCAATAATTAATACTTGGTAATGACTAACTCTTTTAGCATAATTTCATTACTTCTATATTGCTATTGATTTCTTCTCATGGCTATGCATGGAGGCTCTTCTTAGTAGTTTCATATCTAAACCTAATTTTGCTATGCATTATTTTCTCTTGGAATGATCTTATAAATCCATGGCTTATGGATGTGTATGAAGGTTCCCTTTAATTTAATCTTAGATAGATGAAATGGTTCTTCTTACATATTTTTTGGACATTAGTTTCCATATCTCAAATATTGACTATCTTTTCTTTTTGATATCCTAAACTATGATTTAAGATTTTGTGCTTTGAATTAATTATCTTCATATATTACTATGCTTCCTTTTTGAACTCTGATATTTTTGACATTTTATTCCCTTTAGAAAGTGGAAGCAACCTATTCAATAATTTTATTTTGCACATCATGATTTGTATAATTTGTTGCAAGTTTGCAAGACTAATGTATGACATCAATGTATGTCACAATAGATATAGGGGTTGTGATGTAAGTTGCCATGGTAGAAAAAAAAATTTAGAATAACATGGCATCAACAACATCTTATAGTATTGGTATCAATAACATTCTAGGTGCATATGAGTGTGTCCTTAGTGTTGAAAAGCTATGAAATAACATTAGCATTTCATAAACTATCATGATTTCACAAAATGTAACTAGTATGGTAACAACTATTCGATCATGATAAATTAACTTCAAGGTTAGTCCATCAACCTAGTGGATGCAATAGAGTATTAGAAAACCTTAGGTGATAGTGAGAAGTTAGGACTTAGGATAGTTGTAGGGTTAATATAGCTTAAGCACAATCTAATAGTTAGAATTACATGAGGATGGTCTAGTAGGTGAGATCTCCAATTGAAAAATTCTTAATGATTAATTTAAGTTAGTACTATCCTTATAGATATTTTAATGTTTGATAATGTAACTCATAGAATGTGACTAATAATAGTGAATCATCAGTTAATGGTAAATATTACATTAATTATTGTGTTAATGATTAGGATAAATAATTAAGTTAATTTTTTATGTTGGATCCACCACTGTGTAATTTTAACATGTAAGCCCCATCTTACAACTTTGTTTTTGGAATTATCAAGATGGTTTCCTCTACGCTGAAGGTATTCTAACCCTTCCTAGATATGTTCCATGTATATTGTAAATCAAAGATTTGAATGAAGATTTTAGTTAGCAGTGCAAATTAGATGGAGAATGGTAGAAAACTAGATGGTACAATGTAGATGAAGGATTCAAGTATTGTTGTAAAATGGAATCATATTATGGATTTCTAAAATCACCCTATGGTTTATGTTGTAGTTCATGTAAACTTTGCATTAAAAGGATTTATGTAAGAGATGTTGTAGCATTCCATTGATATTGTAAAGTATTTATTTTTTTATGGCTTGTTTAAGATTTCTTATTGGATTATAAGGTTTCATGCTTGGTGAATTAATTTTTTTCCAAATGATAATTTTTGAATGCTAAGTATTTCATATGACATATATGGCTTTATAAAAATTTTATCATATCCCTTAAGTGATTTTATGCATTTACCTATGGTTAATTTTGAAGTATGAAATCTATTGTACCCACTTTGGCTTTTTCTACATAAGTTAGAAACTTGGGTTCTCATTTCTACAAGTCATTCTCCTATTCAAAATCTTCCCGAACCTTCTAGTGGATCCCAATGCATGTTTTCCATGTGATCTATGACCATGTGATCTATGCATTTTCCAATTTTCAAATTTCAATTTTCATGTGATCTACACATTTTTCCATTTTAATAATTTTTTTATTCTTATGTGACTCAATGCATTTCAAATTTTGGCAATTTGCCGATTTGGAACAACTCTAGGCTTATAAATAGAGGTTGAACACCCAAAATTTTGGGGATTTTTTAAGGAATTTTTGCTTCTTGGAATTGGAAAAATAGAAAGAAAGATCTATTTGAGCACCACAAAAAATATTTTCTACATGCAACATCAAAGTAAGATCAAGAGCACAAGCGTGTGCTATCATCGTAGCCCCCATGTACTTCTCTATCACCCTTAACATCTTCCTATATTTTTGATATCACTCCCATAGATAGAATTCTTAGGCTTTTGCAATGCTCCTAGATTAGAAATTTCATGTGTTCACATTGTTTTTCTAGCCATTGCATTAGTGATGGAAACATTAGTTGAAATTGTTCCATGTTGGCTTGGAATTAGCTCTCAACTGCATTAACAAATTTTTCATCGTCCATCTAGCTCTTCAAAGGTTTTGTTTACCCCTTTTAATTTGTATTTTACTTGAGATATAATCTCTTTTTATTAGTTTTTCCCCTCTATATCTCTAGAAGTTTCTCTTCTCCTATTAATTTATGGTTTGACTCTCCATAGAAGGTAAACACTATATTTTTTCTTTCTTTTTAAAAATCAATACAACATCTACATTTGGGATCTTTTTCCACATCAACATATTATATCTTTTTTACACTTATGTACATTCTACACTTGGTTAATTTTTCTCTCTCATCACATTAATTTCTTGTCACATTAAAATTATAGGATTTTAAACATTTCACACTTAGCCAATATTCAATGTTTTACACTTAATCGTTTTTAATGTTAAAAATCACATCAAAACTAAAGGATTCATTTTACACTTAGTTTTTTTGCATTTCACTTTTATTTCAATGTTTGAAACTCATTTTACATTGAGTTTATTTTCAAATAATTTGTAAGTAATCATTTCAACATTAAAAAACCACAACTTTTCATCACTCCCTACCATTTCTAGTTTGCATATGGTAGATGATGAGACGCGATTCACATGAGCCACAATATCGCGTATGCGATATCGCGTTATCCCCTACGATATCATGTACATGATATCATGGTCCACCGTCATATCTATAAATAAGAGGCAGCTCTCCCTTGTTTCTCCATCCTGGTTTAGAAGTAGGGAAACTCTGGCAGTTTGATCACTCCAGAGATAGAATATTTTCCATGTGCCCGCAGTAGGAGTCCTAAAGTGAACAAATCTTTATTCGAGCAACATTGTAACTGAACACAAGTTGTGTATGGAAATAAAGATGAGCTTCTTGGATAAACCTTGTAGTGCATGGAATAGGGTTTTATTTAATGTTATTTACTGCTTTCCTAGTAATGCAGAATGAGTACGACTTGGTTATAAGCATCTAAGAATGTGTATGGATAGTCAAGGAATCGGCTGCTCATCGCATGTGGTATGAGTACGACTTGATTATGAGCATCTAGTGTGACTACTTGGTAACCCAGTGGTGTATCTAGGATCTGTGCTTGGTAATCCTAGTGGTAGTCATGCATCATGATTTGTACGGTTAGTCAAGGAATCGACTGCTCATCACACTTAGGCTAGATTAGGATCTCTCAACCCTTTCCTCCTAGTTAGGTGCCTCAGTACGACCACTTTGAGCATGTGTGTTACACGTGGTGATCCCAGTAACGATTAGCATTTGGTAGCCACTGTTGCATCAGTTCAGGGTGTGTATGGTAAGTGGGAACAGATGCTGATGCTAGTTAATTTAGACTTAGTTTATTAGTTAGAGTTAGTTAGTTTCTCAACCCTTCATCCTTTAACATAGAAGACATAACACATAAAAGACTATAAAAATCATATACCTCGAACTTACTTAACCATACACCGTGACAAACACAAGTAAGTCTAGGAAGACAACAAATGATTAACCCAAAGTGTTCCATGGGGCGTGTAGGCACTTAGTCTGCGGAGTTCGACTGGATCACATGTGCTACACTCATTTCATATGGTTGAGTGTAGGGGTACCTCATCACTCATCAGTAAACTAAGTCTATATTTGATTAGAGAATTTATGACCCTTCATTTTATAATCATTGATTTGTCAAAGGTTATATTAATTCAAACATAATTTATGATCATGTAATAACTATCTCAATACTTAGTTTGTAGAGGTGTTCTTGTAGAAATAGAAAGAATATAGAAACATTTCTGGAACTAAAAGAACGATCAATAGGATTTCTACTATCATAAATTTAAACACCTACCAGTCTATAGGTCCTTTCCAACACTTAGAATTTTTATTACTTTAAATATTTTTACTAGTTTTATTTTCTATTCCCATTTGCACTTGATCCTTGTTTCCTTTTCTAAGTATGTGCAAGTAACTCTTATTAATATCATGACAGGGTAAGCATCTAGCTTCACACATGGCTCCTAGATCCATATTGTTAGTGATCATTTGGTATCGTCAATGTTATGCCTTTGATCTTGTGACTGAGGCCATGGGAAATGAAGGTGTTCTTCAAACAAGGTTTAGGTGCTTGCTGGTCTTTAGTAATACTAAGGCCTAGATACCTCCAAATAAATGCAGTGATGATGAAACAGACTAATCGTGACTATGTGTTTGCTATTATGAATGTTGAAATACTTGGGTTTGTGTATAAAACTATAATTGGCTATCATAAAATAAATTTAGCTAACTTTGTCAAATACTATGAGTTATTGAAAGTTTCTATTTTATCAAATCACTTAGTCTATATAGTCTCTATAGTACATTACTTGTAACAAATAAAATTTAACAAAAATGTTTGAGCATAATTCTGCTACTCCTGATTTTCCCTAGAGAGAAAATTTCACATGAAAACTAGAAATAGATCAAGATTTAAAGGATTTAGTAAGAGAAAAGAAAAGAAAGTAGATTTGTATGAATCTCAAACATTTTAGTGAGATAAATTAACATGAGAAAACACTTCATAATAAAACTATTCCAATTCAATCTATTACAAATTGTCCAAACCCTCTAAGCTCAACAAGGAATTTCATAAAAGATACTCTTATTTAACTATTAATGAGTGGTTAAAGGATACTTCCATGCCCAACCATACAAATCACAGAGCAATCATGCATGATCTAGTTGAATTTTGTGGACTTTATAGCTTCTAGTGCACTAGTCTTCTAGGATGTGAACCTTGCCCCAAGGTCATTCATTATCTTCCTAATTACACTTGTGAAGCATAATGGTATGGTTAAGAGTAATTGAGGCATATGCTTTTTGTCCTTTTGTGTTTTGTGATTTTGGTGCTTGAAGAGAGAGATAGAGTAGTTTAATAACTAATTTAATTTAACAAGCTAATCTTTAACTAATCCTAACATAATCCCACTTTTTATACACATCCTGAACCCATGTATCCACTACTAGGTTACCAAGCACTATGCTACTAGGTGCACCAAGTAATAATGCTACTAGGATTACCAAGCGAATACGTGTTACACTTGAAGTGGTCATACTTATATATTTAATCTATCTAGCTTATCTTGCTTAGTTAGCTTAATTACTTGAAAACATTAAATAATTAACTAAAAACATTTAAAGGAATAAATAAATATCTAAATTATCTAGAATGCTACAAGGTTTATCAAGAAGCTTGTATTTATTTCCATACACACTATTATGCTTAGGTACAACAATGCTCAAATAAATATTTGTACACTTAATGACTCCTATTGCAGGCACTTGGGAGAAATATTCCAACTTTCAAATGTAAGAACTAAAAGATTTCATCTACTACTATAAATATGATGCCCATAAACACAACTAAGAGCTCATATTTATAATTTTTGCTATAGTACTACATTGACAAGGCCCCAGCAATGTAGCAAATGCTACGATAGGGCAACACCATGTAAATGGGGCTCCATTGATAGAGGCCCGTTGACATGACATAATGATGCTTCATCATATCCCCATGACTGAATGAAAACTCATCCTTAAGTTTTGTTACAAATATGGAAAGGTATGGGATTATTTACTAACTCTTAATAAAACAAAAGAAACTAACTTAACAAAAATAAGTGCAAAAGGGTATAGATTAACACATTACAAAATTGTAGTGTCCATGACATAAAATTGAACACCATGACATGACTACAAAAATTTGGATAGCACATCCTCTAATAGCATAAAGATAGTGGTGAAGATCAGATAGTTCTAGGTGGTGGTGGCTCCTAAGGCTTTAAAGGACCTTCATCAAATCTAGGCACATGCAGTGGCTAAGGTGGTTGTGGCTATCGTACTATGGCTAAAACCTCCAAAGGAAGGCAAAAGGCATCATGCAATGCCTTCATCTTCTCCTCCTTACTTCAGTGATCATTCACAATCCATCCAGCTTGACCAATGTGGGCTAGAATGGGGACATCCCATGGACATGGCATGATCAAGAACATCTCCTTTACATTGACAAACTAGGTAGAAAATTATTTACATTCGATGTCGAATGCCTTGACTACATTCTATAGCTCCTTGTAGTCGTTCATCCTCCTATCTAGGTTCTTAGTAGTTGATCATTGGTTCATGAATCATGCCTTGAGAACTTCAAGTTTATCATTAGCCATCACAAGCTTGTCCTTGGTGTCCTTATGGTACTTGAACTCTACCTCATACAACAAGTTCAAGCTGGCCACCTACTTCTCCAACTCTAACCATGATCATCTAGCAATCAACATGGCTAGATTTTTATAATAGAGATTTCCAAGCTCCATATACTCCATCATCTCCTCAATCTGCAACTCTTTCATGCATATTTTCACTTTGTTGTAGGCTTCTATCCCATCAATGATGGGTTGCCAAATTTCCCTTCCTTGCTAAAGTTGCTAGAGGGCTTCAGTTGCCTTTGCCTTTACCAATTGGATATGTTTTTCATTTACTTCCTTTTGTAGACTAACCTACTCTTTGTAAGGATCTTTGACTTTCTCAAATTTGAGAGCTTTAGATTTCTAGGTGGCTACTTCAATTTTAGTCTTTTGGTGAAGGGCATGCACCTCCTCCATGAAGAGATTCTTGTTCTCTACTACTAATCTCCTTAGCTCTATGTTTGCTCTAGCTAGTTACTCCTACTGTTTATGGATGAAATCTATTAACTATTGCTTGTGTGCATTAACATTTCATAGGCAATGGTTGTCAATGATCAATGAGACATTCTCTTGATGGGTTTGATCCAAGGCCTTTTGAGTCATGTGTTATGTGGCCTCTACTAAGGATCTGTAGAACACCACCATCTCCATTACACCCTCAACCCCTTTGAGCTTAGTCTGAATCTATTGCATAGCTTCAGCTCTTGTTAGTACTGAGTTGAGAAATGCAAGATTAAATATTTGGGCTCTCAGTTTGGTAACTTCTACAATTAAGCTAGGTTATTTCAAGTTTCTCTTCGAATATAATGTTCTTTCCCCTTGCCTCCAACGGCTTCAACTAGGTTGCAGTGATGTTATACGAAAGGTCAAAGACATTCAAAAGTGATTACCTAATTCCCACTAATTCATCCAATATTTTCTCATATTGCACTGCACTTATTCTACCGCTTGTAGTTCTTGTGGATGTTTGCACATCTTTGAGTGTAGTGACATTTGGTACAGACTCTAAAAAGAAATCTCTTGTGGAGTTTACGTTTAAAATGATCTAAAAAGATTCATGCTTAGTCTAGACCAAAACCAACCTTTTTTAGTGACTTTGCATCACCACTCCAAGACCAATCCACCCCCTCAAGATACAAGAGTGCTTCCACAAAACAACCACTATTTCATAAAGAGAAGAAAACAAAAGTAGGAACTGAGAGAGAGGGCCTTAGTTAGAGGGGACCATCAAGCATGGGTACATGTCTTTCTAGTCCTATAACTAGAGCTTGTAGCCCATTTATTTGTCTAAGGGATGTGCTTTGAATTTCCATCATGTTTTTTTCTTTTTTTTCTTTTTATTTATTTATTTATTGGATTTTTGGATGGGAACCACACCATGTAATGACTTTATTTTGACTTCCTATTAGTGGAACATGGAACAATAAGAAGTCCATGAAAAACACTCAAGCATTCAAGTAGAAAAGTACAAAGAATATTCAGTTCCCTTGAAGTCACATATTGCACAAATCTTTGAATCTTTCCTAGTTTTGAAAACTACCAAGGTCACAAATTTATTAAAAGTTGATTTAATGAAAGGAACCTCAAACTTCCAAAATAAGGAAAACAATAGAGTTTGTGGATGGGCAGATGTCATGGACTCACTACCTATTCCATGAAAAAGAAGCCATGGCTAATCCATCAGTACAAAAATTTTAAAATAGAAACTAGACATTAGCAAACCAATCATCAAGCATAAACCATCAATAGTAATAGCTACAACACCATTGTGTCCTATTGGCAAGAAAGCAATTTTATTAGCAAAAATTTGAAAACCACACTCAAACAAAACAAGGTAAAATATATAAGAAATTATAAAATATCCAATAAAGATTCAAATGTACTAACAATGGTGTAAAACAAAAAATGATGTAAAAATGAGAAAACTTTTGAAAATCAAAAAGTTGTAAAATAAATAAATTGCATAATCAAAAATGTAGAAAAAAATTAGAAGAAATAAGGAGACACATGGATTATTAGCATGGATTTCCATCTCTCGCACGACTGAGTTGGAAGGAGGAGATCCAAAAAATTGAACATGCTTGTCCATCCATTAAGGTATTCATTACACTGGCTTGTCTTGGTTCTAAGAAAAGCTTCACTTATTGGATGTTGACCAACTACTTTTTATTTGGGTTTTCAGGTTTGTATATGGTCATGGCCCTAGAAGGAAAGGTTTCAACAATTATATAGGGTCCTTCCCACAATGTTTGAAATTTTTTTTTTGAGGTACATGTGTGGGATTCTAGTAAAGAACCTTATCTCTCAGTTGGAATTTTACTTTTCATTTTCTTTATTCATGTCATTACTTATTGAATGCCTTGTGCATCTCATTCAAATATAGGGCCACCAATCTATTTTCATCTAGCACATGGAAGTTGATTAGTCTTTCTTTTTGGACTAGACTTAGATTAAGATTCAGGTCATAATTTTTTGAAAGTGTATGGGGCTCAGATTGAACTAGAAGTGTTGGAAGTTTTTTATACTAACTCATAGGGAGAGTATCCAATATGGAGTTTCCATGTTGAGAAATAGGTCCATAGGGCATAGTTGAGTTTTGTGCTCCAATCTCTCCTATATTTGCTTATGGCCCTTGTTAGGATCTTTGTGATCTCTTAGTTAATTACCTCTACTTGACCATTAGCTTGGGGATGATAGGGTGTTGTTAATTTACATTCAAACCCCAAGAATTGCATTAATTTTCTAAAAGTCACACCTATAAAATGAGTTTCATTATTAGAAATTAGTGCACATGGAACCCCAAACCTATTTATAACATGTTGTTGTACAAATCTAGTAGTAGTGAATGATGTATAATCGATGATGGCTATGGCTTCTACCCATTTGATGTAGTAGTTGACTACTATGATGATGTATGCCTTTTCATTGGAAATGGATGTGATGGGACCCATGAGGTCTATTGCCCATATGTCAAAGGAGTCTAGTGGTTAAATGCATTGTTGAAGACTCTTCATTTGTGTGGTCATCCCACCATCTCGTTGATAGCATTCACAAGATTGGACAAACTAGTGAGCATCCCTGAAGATTGTAGGCCAATAGTATCCTACCATCAAGATTTTTATGGTTGTGCATCTCCCTACATAGTGGCCTTCATAGAGGCCTTCATAAGCATCCTAAAGAATACATAGTTGATTTGCATTAGGGACACACCAACAAACTAGGCCATCTATGCACACCTTGTAAAGGTGTCTATTAATTTCCATGAATTACTTTTCCCAATGAAGAAACTATTTCTTCTCCCTAAAGTCTAGATCCTGTGGCATCTCCTAAGTGGGAGGGCAAGTGAGGATGCCATTGTATCATGTTGGTTCTGTAGGCACTTGGTCATTTATTGCTTCTATAAAGAGGAGTTCATTGAGAAATTGATCAAAGAGTGAACTCTCCTCCTCTTTATTATCCCATCTTAATCAAGAGAACTAGTCAGTGATCACATTCTTAGTTCCTTTCCGATCTACCATTATAAGATTAAATTCCTACAAGATCATGAGCCACCATATGATACAAGGGCTCACCATTATCTTCTTCATTAGGAAGAAAATGGCATTGTGGTCTATGTGCACAAAAACCTTATAACCAAGCACATGGTGCCTAAACTTGTCGAGAGTGTATACCACTACTATTAGTTCTTTTTTAGTTATGGTGCAATTCAATTGTGCAACCTCAATGCTTTGACTCACATAGTGGATGTAATATAGACATTTCTTATCATCCAACTATGTAAGCATAGCTCCCAAGGCATAATTAGATGCATATGTCATTATAAGAAATGGTCTAGACTAGTCTAGTGCCTGTAGAATTGGAGTTTCTATGAGTTTCTCCTTTAGTAGTTGAAATGCATGTTTGCACTCCTTGGTCCAAATAAATGGAGCATCTTTCTTTGTAAGTTCATCCAATGGCTTTACAATCCTAGATAAATTCTCTATGAAATGTTGGTAGTAGTCATTGTGTCCAATGAATGATCTGACATCTTTGACTATCTCTGTTTGGTGTGTAACTCCTTGGATGACCCTTATCTTTTCTAGATCTACCTCAATCCTTTCCTGAGTAATTCTATGCCCTAATACTATGCCTTCCTAGACCATTAGATGGCTTTTCTACCAATTAAGTCTAAGGTTTGTTTCAACACATATTTTTAATACCTACTCAAGGCAATCCAAGGCTTGCTCAAATGTAGCCCCATAGGTTGAAAAATCATCCATAAAGACTTCTACCCTACTACCAATCTACTATTGGAAAATACTTAGGACTAGGTGTTGGAATGTTGTAGGGGCATTACACAGACCAAATGGCATCTTACAATATGAAAAATTCCCTCATGGACTCATGAATGTTGTCTTGGCCTAATCTTTTGGCACAATTTGGATTTGGTTATAGCCACTATAACCATCCAAGAAGCTATAATAGCAATGCCTAGATATGGTGTCCAACACTTGATTCAAAAATGGCAATGGAAAATTATATTTAAATGTTTCCATATTTAATAGCCTAAAGTTGATGTAGACCTATCGCTTTCCACCTTTCTTTGGCACAATTACAAGTGGGCTACCCACTCACTATATGCAATGGAATAGATGAACCTTGCCTTGAGGAGTTGTTCTATTTCCTCCTTGATGATCTACTTCAATTTGGAATTTAACTACCTCCAGGGTTGCCTTCTTGGCTTCATGGGCAGGTTAGTGTAGATGTGATGCTAGCATATCCTTAGATCTATTTTTTAGGATATGACCAAGAAAAGGTTGTGGCCAGTTATTGATGACCTACAATAGCTTATCTTTTTGTTTTGGAGAAAGATTTGCATTGATTATGATCGGGTTACCATTGTTTAAAAATGTATATTCCATGTTGACGAATAGAGTTCTTAATTCTAGGAGCTCTTGCTTAAAATTATTAAGGATTTCCAACTCTCCTCCATAGGTATCATCATTTTATTCATTGTTAGAGAGTTGGCAATGAATTTGCTCAAGTTCATCCATGCTTTTGACATAGGCACATGTCAATCTCTCGGTTGGTTCCATGCATAGTGTGATGTTGTTAAAGTCAAGTGTTAGCCACTAGATGTCCTCTTATTTTGTGGTTGTTATATATAGACACCTTTGAATATATTTTTCATGTGCACACTAATTGCATGCTTTGATGAATGTACTCTTAATGGACTAGATATTTTGCATGCAATTGCACCTACTATCACTGTATGTGATGCATACAACATGCTTCTTCTCTTATCATTCAAATTCATTTTACTTGGAGATTTCCAAGGAGAGGTCCCTTATACCGATATGTGCATCTACTGTACTTAACCAAGCCCTTCCCATAATGATGGGGAAGTCACCCTTATAGATTTCAACCTTTATTACCATAAAATCAATAGGATAGGACCACCCACAAACTATGGTCACAATGTCTTCCACTAATCCTAAAGAAACAATGATTGATTGGTCTGCCAATTCTAAACAAATATTACCCTTCTTGATAGGTAGTAGGTTCTAGGCTTTGTACATGTCATGGAAGATGAGATTAAAACCTGAACTAGAATCAAGAAGAGCCTTGCAAGGCTCATGTCTAGCAATCTGCAAGTAAATGAGAGGACTTCTTAGATCAGATATTTTTGTGGGATAATTTCCAACCTTAATCCAATCAAAAACAACATGAGTTAGCATTATAGTATGGATCTAAGGTCTTAGTTGGTTTGAAGGGTACTTAAATGTATTTGATGTAGAGGATGAGGGTGTTGGAGATACAGGGTAACCAACCGCATTAGGTTGTGAGGGTTTGGAAGGACTGTTGGGTTGGAAGAAAGGTCATTTCTTGGAATGATTATTCGAAAAACTTGACTAGAAGGCTAGTTGTGAATGTATAGCCCTCATAGCATTTCATTGCTATGGCTATGGGGGAATTTCACCTTGCATGGATGGAGCAAGAGGTATCTGGGTCAAGGGTAGAGGGATGTGTGCAAACAGATGTAGAGGGTAGTATGGATATGGGTTCTTCGCTTGAGTAGATGGTGAATGTGTTTGATGGTACTCTAGAGGGTAATAGTGATGCTAAAATGAGGCATGTCTTACAAACCTTTTTGGAGAGACAGGTTGCTAAATATAGTTCTTGTATGGATCTAGTTTCTTATAAGTGTACTACTATCTTGGCAATGGCATTTCCCATGATTGTGGTTGGTGCCATTATTGGTATTTCTCATATGGTTGTGGTGGAGCTTCACTTGGATAACAAGCTTGTTAGTGTTGGAGGAACTACCTTGGATTTCCTTGAGGATAAGGCAATCATCTAGGTGCTTGCCTCCTTACTAGTCATAAATTCAATGCTTACACACCAAACTCTTGTATATATGATACTATAGGGAAACATCCCTTCTGATGTTCATATTGACAAATGTCACAACTAGTATAATCTTTGGAGTCTATCTCCACAACTTCTTTTACTACAACAACTTTTCCCTTCCCTTTCTAGTAGGCATTTTTATCTTCTTTTTGCCTCCTATAATTATGATCACTATTTTGCTCTTTGGATTCTTCAATAATCTTCATAGAAATTTGGAATTTTTCATCCAAAGAGTCACATAATTTATTAACCTTTCCTAGAACATCATAAATAGATTTTTGAATGTGCAAGGTTTTCCTATTCATCACTTTATCAAGTGGTGACTCCTCCTCATCACAAAATTAGACCTCCAATTTCCTTATGGAAGGATCTCTATTATGCTCTTCTGCACTTTTCCTTTTTCAAAACCAATCTTCTTCTTTTACTACCTACTCTATCAACCTTTGAATCTGATGAACTCTTAATTTAAGCAATCTCCCTTGGGCATAAATCCCAAGAGTTCTTCTAGTTTCTACTCTGAGCCCATCTATGATGTGGCAAAGTTGTTTCCTTTGAGAATAACCATGGCCAAGGCATTAGTGTAAGAGTGAATAATATCTACCCATGGTGGCATCCAAGGGTTCATGTGTTCCTTGTTGATAAATTGTATTTTTCATACACTTTGATATTGGAGTCACCACAATATTGAGTACACAATATTGTAGCCCAAGATATGATATCGTACATTCGATATCATAGGGTCACTCTTGGGTCTATCTGGGTGCACGACGGAGGAGATTTTTTGGTAGTCAAGTAGCGAAACTCTTGCAGTTTGTCCATTTGAGAGTTAGAATATTTTCCAAGTGCCTGTAGTAGGAGGTCTAAGTGTGATCAGATCTTTATTCAAGCATTGATGTACCTAAACACATCATTGTGTTGGCAAGAAAGACAAGCTCTTTGATTCACCTTGTTGCACTTGAGACTTTCTTTCTTATGCATTTATATATTGTGATTTTATTTAATTTACATTAATTTTATTCATTCAACAATTAATTTTGATTCATTGGTTAAAAATACACAAGCACAACCCCTTTGAACATACATGTGACACTTGGTAGCTCAGAAACGATTAGTGCTTGACAACCCAATAGTGTTTACACAAAATTTAGGATATGTCTAGGAAGTGGAAATGGTTACTTGTGTTAGGCTAGATTAGACCATAGTTTACTTAGAATTTAATTACTCTTACTTTCATTCTTGATTCTTGGCAAGTAAATTGATAAAACACAAAATAATAAAGATCTTATGCCTCAGTCACACTTAACCATACAATTGCACTTCACAAGTGGGACTGGGAAGATAACAAACAAAAAACATGCATGCACTATTTAGCTCTAGTGTACTTGGTAATTAAAGTCTATGGAATTTGATTGGATTGCATGTGAATACCTGTGATTCATATAGTTGGGCATAGGGATACCTCGTTGCTCATCATTGGTGCCATTGCTGGGAACTGTAGTTCTACATGTGCTATCTAAACCGAGTGGAACTTAGTAACCTCATTGTTCAAACCCTGAGAGTCAAATCTTACAAAAACAAAAATTATAATTATAATTAAATTAAACCTTAAGTGCACACTACCTATAAGTTCATTATTAAAAAATGTCTTCTTCTCATAGAAGCCCATCTTTTCCCAAGGCAAACTAGGTGCCTCAGCACATTAAATACCTACCAGGTGGTATATGCTCATCCCAATGAGTATGTACCAAACTTCACCTTCATCTTTCATCAAGATAAAATGTTGCAATGGTGTAACATGGAAGGCAACATTGTGTTGCCACCTAATCAGTTTGTTCTAGTAATGCTCTAGCTAATGCTTGCATGACATGGCCTTCAACATCTTCATGGAGAATATGAGATGAGAGATCCCAATTCAAGGGATTATTATCCCATTGAAGCACAAAGGTTAAGGGATCATTAGCTGGAGCATCAACATGAGCTTGTGAAGGGCAAGGGGTCAAACACTTTTCCACCTTCGCTTGGTCCATTGGATGGAAGCAACCACTTCTTTAGTCATTCTCCTCTCTTTGACTTTGTTTAGGGGACCATCAACCAAAATGTGCAATTCACAATTCATAATCCAAGTTTTGGTCAAAACAGATCCAATGACAAAAATGGATCTAGAGAGGCAAGTCAGGATAAGGGGGAAAAAGGAGGTCAAGATTGTGATTGTGGTCACAAGCATTGAAGGAAGGGTGATAGGTGTCAACATGGAGCAAGTTCTCCTTCCTCTTCCCCTTCATCATTCTCTTCTTCTTTTTCATCTAGCTTAGATCATGGCAGTAGAGGGAATAACTATGATGGAGGTGACCAACTAGACTAGACCAACAAAAGGGACCATCAAGATAATCATGACTAGAGGCATGCCCTTGATGAACCTCTACTTCCCACTTGGGGCATGTTAAACATCGCAATGGCTATGGGGATTCTAACAAGGCACATGAAGGATAGCAAAATAAAGAGGCTAATCATAAACAACATCCCTCAATTCGAGGGAGGGTACAATGCTGATCCACAAAATCATCTCTAGGCCTTCCAAGATGCATGTACCTTATATAATATTGAGAATGACTAAAAGAAGCTAAAATTATTTTCAAGGACACTCATAAAGAAAGCAAAAAATTGGTACCGATCCTTGGAACTAGAACCAATCAAGTAGTGGAGTACGATGTTGGAATTATTCAATGAAAAATATCAAATGTACTCCCAAGTGTCCAATCTAAGGAAGAAGATCCAAGGGTGGAATCAAGAAAACTATGAGCCCTTGGATACTACTATTGGATGATACTACTCTTTGTTGCATAGGTGTCCCGACCATGGATATTCTCAGCTTGATCAACTCCACCATATCATAGACAAGTTGCAGTCTGAAATAAGGAAAACCCTAGATGTCTATGCCAAAGGGAGATTGATAGAGTTAAGTGCCTATCAAATCAAAAAATTAATTGAGTAGGTAGCCAAAGAGGATGGAGAATTACGAAAGTGAAAAAGTGTAGAGAAATATAACAAGGATCCTTCTATCCACAAAAGGGAGGCTCAATTTTGTGATAGTGAGGATGAGTTAACCAAAGATGAGGTGGCTAATCAAAAAATATTTCCACTCCAAAAATTGCAATCTGAAATCATAGCTAAGGTTGACCAATTATGGGAATCTATGGACAACAAGTTTCAGGTTGTCTTAAATGTTGCTGAAGAGTCCAAAGAGAAAAATGGTGAGCATGAGCACTTGAGACATAAGGAAGCTAAATGTGCTATATCTAAGGGTAAGGGTAAAATGGTTGTGATAGATATGGCTACAAATGGTGACTCAGATGATGATGGTGGGTGTGATGTATACCAGTATAAACATCATAAAGGATGTTGCCCAATTGTGTCAAATTTGCAGGAATCTGGCGTGTATGCCTTACATCTACAACTTGCACAAAGCCAAACACCCAAAAGATTACCTTATCCACAATGCAACGCTCAATAGTTCCACCAAAACCCTATCAATTATACCAGTAGTGGTAGCAACCATAATCATGGGCATTGCCACCTCCAAGATAGTAGTACCCTTATTGGCAACTAGATCCCTATGCTTACTATGTTCAACAACCTTCATCTCCATGAGACTTCTCTAGTCATGTTGCCACTTACCAACCTTACCACTACCCTTCTAAAGTATACCAATTTCCCTATCCAAAGAGAGATGTCACCTACTATCCTCATGCTCCTCCTGTCCCTGCACCTACTTCTCTATCTCCTACATAGCTACCACCTACTCCATCCATGCAGGGTGAGTTACTTGCCCAACCACAGTAAAAAAATGTTACAAGGGTAGTTAATCTACAACTGGTTAACCCACCAAGCAAGTTGGAACCATGAACAAACAAAAGACCCTTCTTCCAACCTCATTGTCCACCAAAGCCCTCAAACACATCAGTGATTGGTAACCCTATTCCTCCACCATCCTCTGTTTCATCTTTATTTGAGTCCCCTTCAAACCAAAATCCCTCTTGAATCCATATTCTAATGTTGAACCATGTTGTATCTAATTAGATTTGTGTTGGTAACTTGCCCAAGAAGTTAGCTAATCATAGGATTCCCTTAGTATATTTGCAAATTTCTAGGAATGAGCCTTGTAAATCTATTCTTAACTCTAGTTCCAATGTTAATCTAATCTTGCATGAGATGTACATAATGTGGAACCTTCCTCCCTTGAAGAAGAGAAACATCCACCTGGAATTAGCAAACCATTCTATCACTGTTCCATTAGGACTAGTAGAGGACATCATAACCACCATTTGTGGTTGGTCATATCCCATTGACTTCCTAGTAATCAAGGTGGAGAACTATAAGGGGGACTTCCCAATTATTATTGGAAGGGCATGGTTAAGCACCGTTGATGCCAAAATGGGCATTAGAGATCTTTCCTTGGAGATATAAAAAGAAAATGAATTTGGAAAGATCGAGAAGAAGAGGATTCCATGTATCACGTACAACAATTTAGGGTGCCATTATGTGTAGAAGTTATGATCAATAAAGTGAACATCTATCTCTACATGTAACCAATGTGCACCAGAAGCTGAAATCCAAAGATGCCTATATGTAGTAGCAATAAAACAAGAAGGCACCTAGTGGCTATCAGCTAATTCTAGCAGTAATATATTATGCATGGAACCTACTAAGGTCCTAACCTATGAATATGTTGCAAGTATGGATGAACTCAAGCAAGTTCATCACCAACTCTTTGAAGAAGTAAATGATGATGTCAATTGGGAAGAGTTGGAGATTCCTAACAATTTTAAATAAGAGCTCCTTAAATTGAAGATACTACCAACTGGAATGGAGTATGTGTTCTTGAAAAATGGAAGGCCGATCATTATTAATGCCAAGCTTACTATAGAAAAAAATAAAATGTTGATGAAGGTTATGGAAAAATCATTAGTAGCCCTTACCTAGTTATGTTCCAAGCTTACTTGTATAGATCTAAGAATATGCCAACCCCAGATATACACTAACCCTTCCGTTAAGCCAAAATGATAGCCACAACAACATTTGAATCCCAAATTAAAGCATATTATTAAAGAGGATATTGAACAACTCCTCAAGGTAGGATTCATCTACTCTATCATAGACAGTGAGTGGGTCAGTCCACTCATAATCATGCCCAAGAAAGAAGGAAAATGGCAAGTGTCCATCAACTTTTGGCTGCTCAACATGGCAAATTTCAAAGATCATTTTCTATTACCTTTTGTTGACCAAGTGCTGGACACCATTTCTAGGCATTTCTATTACAACTTTCTGGATAGTTATAGTGGCTATAACCAAATTTGGATTACATCAAAGGACCAAGCAAAGATAACTTTTGTAAGTCCTTGGAGGAATTTTTCTTACAATCAAATGCCATTCAGTCTATGTAATGTCCTTAGCATTTTTCAACAACAAATTAGTAGTGGGATAAAAGTCTTCATGGATGACTTTTCTACCTATGGAGCTATGTTCGAGCAAGCCTTAGACCATCTTAAGAAAGCGTTGAAGAGACGTGTCAAAAAAAACCTCTAGCTCAATTGGAAAAAGAGCCATCTTATCATCTAGGAAGGCATAGTCTTGGGGCATCATATCTCAAAAGTAGGAATTGAGGTGGACCCTAAAAAAATAAGGGTTATCCAAGGAATAATTTGTCATTCCTTGGTCAAACTGGCTACTACTAGTGCTTCATCAAGAATATTTTCAAAATCACCAAGCCATTGGTGGAATTGACAAAGAAGGATGCATAGTGCATATAGACCCCTACATGTGAAACAACATTTCAACAGCTAATGAAAAAGCTTTTTGAAATCCTAATTCTATAAGCAACTTGAAACACCATCAATTTTGGGCTCTCATGATTTAGCACAGTCCTGAAACCTAGGTGAAACCTCTTCAAGTGTGGTGTTATGCTAGGCCACATAGATAGTATGACACCTTGGAAGTCCTAACACCTACAAAGCTTTCTCTAGGCCTATCTGCTACATTCCTCACCACATTCAAAGTAGCACCTAGTTGGAAGGCTAGTTTGCACAAATGGAGCATTGGGAGTGGACCATATAGCTCAAAAAATTTTCTATCTCCTGGGCCACTAAGCTTTCTATGCTCTTTAGCTTGCCTAGTCTGACACATGCCCTAGTTACCAGTCCACCCAAGTGCCAAGCTAGGAGCTATCGAAAGTATCTAGGATGGAAAAAATAGTTCAAAAAACTTTCTATTTTTGACCTGTTATGCTATGCTACGTTTCATAGCGTAGCAGGTCATGAGGTGCTGAAATTTTCCCAAGTGTTGGGCTAGACGTAGAAGGTGCATTTGGCAATTCTTTGGCTTACAAGGATGCCTATCATACTACATCCTTGGAATATGATCAACATGACATGGAAAAATAAGGCAAGTTTCATGAAAGTCATCATAATTTGGGTGCTACACTGTGCTATACTACATAGTGTAGCATAGTGTAGTGAAGTGCTAATGTCGATAAAATATTCCCTCAAGTTATGTTGACATGAAAAATGCACTTGAACATTCTTTGACCTCCAAGGCTTCTTGTTCCACTTCACCCTTAGACATGACCAAGGTTCCATGGTAGAGTATTTCAGGTTAAGTTAAAATTTGTCCACAATCAAGTGCTACACTACATAGCATAGTAGAGATATCAAGGTCAAAAGTGTCTTAAGAATGAAACCAAGAGGTCTTAGGTTCTCTTGACATGAAAAGCATGATTGCCAATTGTTGAAGTTTCTTGCCTTGCTAGGTCTCAGAGTGGTGCTCTCAGTTTTTAACAAAAATTATTAACAAAGGTATGCATAGTGTAGCAGGCCAGTGTTTACACTACTTAGCTATGCTAGATAGTGTAGACAACGTAACACTTGAGAAGAAGCCTCAGGACATCTCCAAAAGTTTTAGAACTCATCATCAATGGTCATTTCTACTCCAACATCTCCTCGATAGCCAAGATTAGTAGTTTTCTTTATTTTTTATACCCCTTGTTGATCCCCAAAAGTTGTCCCTACACTTGACCCTACTTGGAAGAGGAGGGAAGATAGTCCTAGAGTGCAAGCTTCACTTTGCATTTATTGTAGGCATTTTTTTTGTAAAAACAAGGAAATTCTTTAGATTCTAGCACATGTGGTATAGGCAATATGGTCACAGCTTGGAAAATTTTTGGTTCATGTTCTTCTTCCATTCATAGTAACACATCAACGTAGCACCACACTTTGAGCATAGCACACCAGCATGACACATCCATGTTCGTGCTACGTGGGACCCAGGACACATGGTGTTCAAACCATGTCTCTCCACAAACCTTGGCTCTATAAATACCCCATTAAATGACATCCTAAGGGTTGGGATTTGCAGTTGCCTTCAAGAGAAGATTGGTGAGCAGAAGGTTGATAAGCAGCAAATCTCAGCATTAATCTTCCAAATCCTTGTTCCACTCCCATGCCTGAACATGACACCGACCTAGGCATAACGTAGAAACTCTTAGACTAGCAAACATCCATTCCTCCATGCTTGCCAACACCATGTCTGCAACACTATAGAGAGCATGACCATATTACCCCATTGCCTAGCTATGTCTGTTCAATGCTACACACTAGTTATGCACACCCATCATTCAATGAAAAGTCAAATCCCCCAATCTTGGGGTGGTGCATTCCCTTACTCGAACTCTCATTTTACTTTTCTTTAGCATATATGTTGCACTATTATGTATTTATTTATGTTTATTGACACTATTATGCACGTTGATATGCTTCTACTATTGTGCATGCTATGTTCTTACTTCTTCCAACTTCCTCATGTGATGTTCAAACAATATTGTTTGCGAATGATTATTTAACACCACATAAGTCCCTATCTGATTGACAAGACTATTCAAGGAACCCTATTTCTATGTTCTCCAGCATGACCCTCCCATAGACTCAAGGTTAGACTATGCATCAAATAACCTCTCGGTGTTCTAGCCACTAACATTTTCAGATGCTACAATTTTTGGTGCTGGAAGGAGGGCCTGAACCTCTGTCTCCCTTCTATGCATGATAGGTAGTCTTGTGTGCCTTCTATACCTCCTTACTAACATAAATGTAACACACCTATGGACCTGCTATGGTAGTAACTGAATCATAGGCTAGCATAGGGGTTGTTTATGTTTTGGTTGGTACAGACAGGTCCCAGTTGATGGTTCCCCTAGAACCCTACAGGGAAAAAAGCCTAAAACATTGTACTGTGTCAAACTCCCTGTGTAACACATGTAGCGTAAAACATATAGCGTAGCAAGTGTAGCATAGCAACTTTGTCAGCAAAAGTCTCGTCTAACATAGCGAGTGTAGCAGTGTAAATTGCTACTTTTCCAACATTTCCAGACTTTGTCGTTTCTAGTCTATATTCTATGTAGCTTACCTTTTTCTTTACTTCTTATGTCCCTATTAACATACAACGATAAACCTAACTAGTAATTCAGTTACTACCTTGAGCATGGGGATGGTCCATCCCTTGCAACATGCAATGGATTCTAAGTGACCACCTAGCCTAGTATGGATACCACGACAATCTCTTCAAATACAACATCAATCACCTGAGTGCATGGACTAGGATGAAGAATGATATAACTTCTTATGCACAAGAATCTAAGCGGGCCTATAACTAGATTGTCAAGAATACAAAGAAAAATGTAACTTTGAAATTATTCATTGAAATGGGAGGGAGTTCATCCTTGCTCCAGGGGCCATCATGCCACTTATTGAAATGTTTCAATGGTTATTGAATCAACACATTCAATTGAGTAAGTTAAAAGAGTGAGATGTTGCATCTTACTATGAGGAACCCCTTCATGATGGGCAAGAGGAATTTGAGTCCCATTCCAAAAGTGGTGGTCCACTTTACCCAATAACTTCATAGACCACTCCTGTGGTATATCTACACCAGTTACAACCCTCTGCCTCTCTGGCAATAGTGATAACACTTTTATAGCCCAAACCTTCCCTAGTCATAGAAATTCATCAAATGTTGTCAACTCAACAATACATAGGGTCTTCAACTTCCTTTCCCTTTAATATTCCTTCATAGTCCATACAATTTCCTCAATCTGTGATGTATACATTACCATATGTACACACTATGTCTACGACACAATCACAAATGGCCCTTACTTCTGTTATATCCTCTATGTCAATTCCACTGCCAGCATCAGTCCCAACCTCAACCACTTGGTGGGCACCAACATCATTTCCCACTGTCCAACTACCACAGACACAGTAGTATGTGTAGCCCTAGACATATCAAAGTTCGCACATGGCACCACCAACCACAGGGCTATGGGTTGCTTTAGCCATGGGGAAGGTGACCATTCCCATGACACCATAAGTAGTTGTTGCTTTGGCAACACCACCCATGGGATTGTGAACTGCTCAACTGGCTCCACTAGTGGGAGCTACTCCAATAGCTCCCCCACTAGGATTCGCAGTTCCACCAACAACGCCACCCGTAATGACTACCCCAGTGATGCCATTGGCAGTTTAGCTTACACAACCTACTATCATGCCCCTTGGTCTAGACCAAGCCTTCCAGCTTATTCAGACCCTCATTGATGAAGTTAAGTAGCTTAAAGTCATTAGTTCTGAAATAGTCCTACTCATGGACTTTTATCACGATGACCTAATTAGCCCTGTCGTTCCTTCACTTACATCTAGGGTACAACTCCCCTAGTTCATGAAATATAATGGAGAGGGTGATCCAAATGCTCATCTTGTTACTTTTAAATTTGAGTCCCTATTATTATAGTCATGGCTACATATAATTATTCATGTCTTTGCCATGTCATCGACTAGTAAGGCTTTGGATTGGTATCTCACAGTTCCTCGCGTGTCAATTTTGACATTAGAAGAATTTTTGAGCCAATTTGTGACTCACTTCAAGTATAACTTGAAGCCAAAAGTTACCTTAGATCAACTTATGAACATTAAGCAAGAACCATTAGAACCCATTCAAAAATTTATACAATGCTAGAGTCTTGCTTTGAATGAAATCCATGAACTAATCGTCAAATTGCATTTACTTGCTATCTTTAAAGGGGCTGTAAATGATTTCATTAAGTCTAAGTTATATTACTTAGTGCCACGTTCCCTCAGCTAGGCTTTCACGCAAACAAAAAGTATACAAGATGTGTTAGAAGCAAGTAAAGACCCAACTTACATAACTTAAAAAAATGCATACACAAAGAAATAGAAAGAAAAGGGAAAGGTCATTATGGCCACTGTGGCCAATGAAACTAAGCCCAACAACAAACATTCTACCAAAGCACCTAAAATCACAACCATTGCTACCAAAGCACCAAGCTCTAGCAATATAGGGGTCAGCCAACCCATAGCATCGACGACCATGGCACAAGCTACCCAAGGCCAAATTTTGAGCATAAGGATCACTCTAAATACATTCCATTGCCAATTAAGCTATCAAAGCTGTTGGACCAACTATTGAATGCTAGGCACATTCAGTTTAAGAAAACATCAGCGGAGGCCTATAAGCAGCATGAGAGATATTGTGAAATCCTTCACGACCCCTCTATAGCCACGCCTAACAAGCCTCTTGTACCTAAAATTTTTAGGCTTGAAAAATTTTGTAACTACCACCAATTATGTCATCATGATACAGACTATTTCCTGGCCTTAAAAGATGATGTTCAATGCATGAATGATCAAGGTAAGCTTGTTCTCGATGAAACTAGTCCCATCCGACTGGAAAACTAGTAACTGAATGTCTACAAAGACCCATTGAATGCTAATAATACAAGCTATACTATTAATGTTATTAGTGTTAATGATAGTATATAGTCTACACATAAGTCATTTGTGCTGCATCCACCTTCTCAAGGTACTGCAGCTTCAATGACACCTAGGCCACAGTCTTCTTTCATCATTAAGAGGCAGCCATACGAACCTGATGCCCCCTTTGTGATTAAGGTCCCTCAACGTGCTATTCCAACAATGTAGGCACCTTTTGTTATAAGGGCACCAAACCATACACAATTACCACCTACTCAAACTTTGGTGGTCAGAACCACATCACAACCTTCTCGCCTAAGAAAACATGATGAGCACTTAGTTGATAAAATGACTAGGGAACGTACTACACTAGGCCCTCCTAAGCCCACTCCCTTGTTAGCAGTTCCTATGGCCTCATCATCAAAAGATGCTGGTATTGACAAATACATGCAACTATCGCCCCCTAATCCAAAAAAATCTATTGTTCATCCCAAAGCCACTCCTTCTCCTCGGGAAATTCACCTTTTAGGGTGTATAGAAGAAGAAAAAACCATCAAAAAACTAGATAGTGAGAAAGATTTCCTAGATGCACTTACATAGGTTAAACAATCTTTGAAAAAAAAATACAATGTTAAGCTTGTATGACTTAATAATGACTTCCGCAGCCCACCATGAGGCTTTGATTTGTATGCTAACATCTATCCCTATTAGTGAAAACATGCTAGTCGAGGAGAGAGCTATCCATGCTGTTATGCTTCCATCTATGGTTAAAAAGCCAACTCATTTGATTTTCCATGATGAAGCCATTAAATTTGATTCTAAAACAGATCAGGTAACAACTGCTCCCATGTTTATAACAATTCATGTAGGTCACTACAAGATTCGTAGGATGCATAGCGATGATGGAGCTATGACTAATGTGATCCCATTACCCATTGTTGACAAGTTGGACTTGGTGGATCAAATCAATCCCACAGCAACTTCCTATTTAAAGTCATTCAATGGGGCACACGTAGTAGTTAAGGGAACTATTACTATCAATTTTGTGGTGGGGGACCAATTTCCTACCAGTGCAGAATTTATCATGGTAGAAGAGATGCCCAAGTTTAACTTCATCTTGAGAAGATTTTGGTTATCCCAATTAAGGGCTATTTCCTCACCCATACAGCTAGAAATCCACCTACCATACGTGAGTGGAGAGGTGGTGATCTTCGGTGAGGACGTAGCCCCTTAGGCTATAAGCAACATAAACATAGAGCAGGGGTTAGAGATAGAAATCTCCAAAGACATTTCACCTATCCATACTGAAATCCAATGTTTAACAAATGAACTAGCCAAAACCATCAACTTACATGAAAAAATCATGTGGGCCAAATTGCCCTTCAAATGGTGAATGATAGTTTGGAAGAATATCATCTCAAGTCTTCTAGGCTCTACACCTTCCCTAACCCAGATCGGGTTAGGAAAAATTGCACAATTAGGGCTTATCACAAACGTACTCTAAGCATTTTTTAATTTTTTTGTACAATTTCTTGTTTGCATAGTTTCAAGTTTTCATCACGTTACTTTTTATGCTAGCACTATCGCCTAGGCCCAAAATGGCCTTTAACTATCACTCGGCTTGGAATGGCCTTAAACTATCGCATGGCCTACTAAGGCCTAAAACTGGCTACTCACTCTCCAGAGACTACATTATCGTATGTCCCAAAATGGCTTAAAACTAGCTATGGCCTGAAATGGACTTAAACTATTATACAACCTGGAATGGCCTTAAACTATCGTACAGCCTACTAAGACCTGAAACTAGCAACCCACTTGCTGAGATTACATTATGGATGGCCCAAAATGGCCTAAAACTAGCCATGGCCTAAAATGGCCTATAACTAGCCATGGCCTGAAATGGCCTTAAACTAGCCATTACCTGAAATGGCCTAAAACTAGCTATGGCCTGAAATGGCCTTAAACTAGAAGAATGGGGCCTACAAAACGCCCAAGTACATCAACAAAAAAATGTTAACCAAAAGAAATAAGACAATCATCTCACGTTTCAGTACACTACAAATATATATATTCCATACTTAGAGTGGCAATATTGCCTAACAACAAGGGTTATATTTCAAAGAAAAAATGTTTTCAACAGGCTATAGGTCTTTGTTGGTGTCTTTATATACTACCCTAGTAGGTCCCACATTCTTATTTGGATCCTACATGAATCAAGAATAAAATAATGCATCAACGAGTGAGAAAGGGCAACACATAAGGCTCTCACCAAATAAACTACAATAAAGTAAATCTTGGCTAACCTGAGATGGGCCTGCATCCATCTCTAGAGGTATTTTGTCAAGGCCCGATGCTAGGAATCATAGAATTTCTTCGTCCATTAAATTGGGCCAATCCTCTTCTCCTAGATCAATGCCTCACAATCTTTCCCTTTTCCAAAGCTATCTAGGTAGGTGGCCCTAGGAAAAAGGTGGTAGTAGTGGTCTCCCAAGAAAGAAAATTCATCTCTCTCGAAAGATTCACTTCCCACTACATGCTTTGCAAATTTATCGTAGGCCCGAGTAGCTCCAATTACATCAAGAAATAGCTCACGAGTATGACATTATACAGATACATCCCTATACTTTCAGCGATAGGCGGTGTGTTCCATATTATATATGTGTTTATGATTTTTCTATGCTTTCCCCCACTCATACACTTTGGTGTTGTAATCCTTCCAATCCTGATTCTTCTAGGACAATAGATCCATTTGCAAACAATATTCAATTACTTCATGGGTAGCCTCATTTTTCCTCGTATGGTCGACCAGTATCTAGCATAATTGATTACAGCCATACGCCAACTACCAGTAGAAGTGTCATGAGCCATCAAGAACTCATTTTGTGACTGCAAATCTTCTAGCTAAATTGCTTAACTCACTTTCTCTTTTTCAAGTTTCTAGACCCTTTTCCAAAGGTCTTCATTAATGCATCTACACTCCCACAAGGATTGTGCTAAGTATAGCACACATTTGCTTGCTTCCTCGTATACATGATAAGGCACCTTAGTTACCTTTGGAGGGAGTTCAGGCACAACATTAACTTCAACTACCTATTTCGAGTCGCACTTAAGTCAAGAGGTTGTGATATCAAACATAAAGAAGCATTAATTATAAGATGATGGAAAAAATTGAATAACATAGAGAACAAATGTTGTAGTTCAAACACACCTATCTTAGGGTTGATTTTCCTTAAGTAGTCAATCATATCATCAACTACCCCTTCCATAAAAGTAAATTTATCTAGAGTTTCTATCCATGGCTATAGGTGAAATGAAGAGGAAGACTTAGGATCCTTAGTAGAAGTAGTGCCCACTACATAATAAAGCATATTAGCATCATGAAGAAGAGAAAAGGGAAAGTGAGAAGTAACATAAATGATAGTGCAAAGCTCCTACCCAGCAAATCCTTATGGGTGAGAGCAGGGGGATCGCCCATCGACACACTATCAAACAAATCATCAAACTTACTAGCCTCAAACTATAGCCCTTCTTCCTAAAACTACCTTAAAAGTGAAGCAACATCTTCAACTATCATGTGCCCGTTGAGTTTTGGGGCACAGTTTGCAAAAGGTTTGTCTATGGTAGGGGCTTCTCCTCTACTACAGTAGCCTCCTCCTCTACAGCAAGGGCCTCCTCCTCTTCTTCCATAGCAGGGGCCTCTACCTCAAGAGCAAAAACATCTTCTTCATCTACTAAACATAAGCCANCTCCTCCTCTTCTTCCATAGCAGGGGCCTCCACCTCAAGAGCAAAAACATCTTCTTCATCTACTAAACATAAGCCAAAGTTAAGATGCTAGCCCAACATGTGCATGAAAAAGAAAAAAGTAGCAAGAAAGATAGCCAAGGAATACTCACCAACAAGCATAGATTGCACATTACGAACTTTGATTCATAATCTTTTACCCATTCCCTCGCTTATATGTGGAGGCTCTTCTATAGGACGAGGCTTCTTAAGTTGCAACTTTGACTTTATCATTTCTTCAATAAGGTATTCCCCCCTCACTATATTACCTATTAGTGGGGGGGCCTTTCCAAAGCTCTCTTCTACATGAAAAGATGATCCCATCCGATCGTTCGTCATTATTTGAAAATGACTCCCCAACAGCTTTCAAGGGGTCCTAAAATCAAGTGGTGTGAAATAATTGACAAATCCATGGTTTGGATATCTAGGTATAATCCTATAACACCCAAATCCCATTCTCTTGAACCACCAATAATTTGACAAACCATCACAGACCAACTATAAAAAAGGTAAAATGCACATTGAAACGTGTATCAAGTTTTTCACAAAGCCTAACCATTTTAGACTGTAAGCCTTCTGAAAGATACCTAGCCCTATTATAGCATGTCCCCTCTTCCATTACATCTCTCATGATCTAGGCTTGCTCTACCCCAAGAATGTTTCCTTGGGAAAGTAGCTTGGGAAAGGCATGAGCTCAGAAGATAGGATAAATTTGTTGGGCTACCTCTAACATAACCTTATTCATGTAAATTCCCTTGCAATATTTGTTCATCCCTATCCATTCTTCTATGTCCCCTCGATCGTTTACATCTTTTCCAATGTTCTTCCCCCATAGGTAAAACATTAAAAGGGATGCTAAAAATATCTAAAAGAAGATTGTTGGTAATTTCAAACACCACCTGCACATTATGGACTCGCGTGCGAAAGTGGTCGACACTTTCTGTAAAAGAATCGACAAGGGCAAGAATTTCCACTACCAAAATGCTAGGATTTATTGCCAAAAAGAGGTTCATGAGCCCAACCTCATGGACATTCTAAAAAATTTTAACTAAAGCCCCATTGCAAAGCCAACGCTATCACTCATCAACGTCATCATACTTGAAAAAGAGGTTAGTTTTATTACATCCTGAGGTGATTACCGTAACCTCCTTGGACTTGGTCACCACTAAAATAATCAAGAATAAAATTAGCCAAAAACATAACAAAATCAATCAATCAAGAGCACATGACAACAAACACATAACCTAACTCACTTGGTGTGAATGGCATGGGGAACGGTGGTATTTTCACTAGAACTTCTACTACAATGGGTACTCAACAAGATGCCCATTCACCATCCAACCACCCGAGCTCCTCACACTTCAGATAGAACTTAGCGTATTTGGTTGGATAGGTTTTAAACTTTGCCCCAAGTTGTTCTATGAGCCTGGCATGCATGTTCTCAGTAGAAGAGAACTCTTGTAGGGCTGTTTGAGCAAACACCAATGTCCCATCTTTATCATGGAGGTCGTCCTTATCAATCACAAATCTGGCAACCTATAGAACATAATAAGCATTCCAAAGTATACAAGATAAATGATATAACATTTCTAAGTATCTTCATAGGACTCACCTACCAACACAGTAGATGGTCCCAGGTGGGTTCTAAAAGAAGGTGCCCATATGACGAGCAATGAACAATGTGTTGTACTTGTGATAGCACTTAAATTCAGGCATAGCCCAAATCCAAGATAGGAGTCTCAAACCTTTTGGATATTTACTTAAGCCCCATGCCCCTTCTTTTTTAGTGTATTCATTGGTTATGAACCTCAGGATGCCTCGGTTCTCCCCAAGAAATAATGTTTCAACAAGAACACCTGTTATCTTAGCTGACAGGTGTGACCATACTATTACATTGAAATGATGCAGTAGGAACTCCAAAAATTTCCATGTGCCTTCTTAAAACTAGATTGTCTAGTCCCTTACTCATGCATGGGAAGGGGGGACATTAGCCACAGGTGCACTTAGGCAACTTAGAACCACTACCAACTCAATTACAATCAAGATTGATTTTAACATAACCTTGCATGACACAACCAAAAACATTAGTTCATAAAATTTTTTGAAAAATTTTTCTAAGTGTCGATTACACTACTGTATATCATAGTAGCCCCTTGTATAAAAATTGTTCTAAGTATGAGATAATACACCCATGGTACTACCAAGTGAACTAAAATTTTTCCATGTTCATCCCACAATGTAGCAGCTATGCCCTGCACACATAGCGTAGCGGTTACGCCCCGTGCAATGTAGTGCCTACATCATGCACAACATAGCAGGTATGCCCCATGCAACATAGTAGCTATCTTATGTACAGCATAGCAACTACATCCCACATAGTGTAACAAGCACTGAAAATGTGACATAGCCTATCAGTTACACTATCAAAGATGATAGAATGTTTGCAAAGCCTCTACCCTATTCCACCATGGGGAATGTAAGAAAAAACCTCCCCACATATGCTACACTACCAAAAATGCCCCAAATCCTTTCCTAAGAAAAACAAAAATATAGGTACATCGACTTGGTCACAGTAATGATAGCCGTGGTTATAGCATCATGGCTAGGGCCATAGCCACGATGGTAGCAACAACAACCATGGCATAGTTGTAGCAGCAACCACCACCATGGCAATAATAGCCATGACATAGTGGCCATAGTAGTTATGGCAACTAGGATGTGATAGCCATGGTGGAGATAGTGGCAACAACATTTCCTCAAAAATAAACAAAGAACAAGAACAACAAACAAGAAACAAAGATAGTGTAGTAGCTTACTGGGCAAATGGTACCGTTCTTTGATCTATGCTCTAGGGAGCCATCACAAGGTGTGCTCCCCTTCATCGACATTGGCAAGACCCTAATGTCTGTGCTCACTCCTGCATGCCATTATTTTAATGTAAAACTTAGGCCTATCATGGTTACGCTGCAACTGCTACACACACTCTCTCTCTAAATCATGCTACAGTTTGGGCTATTAGCTCTAACGATGAAAATGACGAGTTTACCATGGGTAAACCCCTATTTATACCCTTCAAGGTTACAAGACATGTTACTTTTTTAGGACATCTAATGTCTTGTGCATAATGCGGGATGCCTCATGTCTCGAGCATGACATGGAACATCCTATGTCCTACACATAACGTAAAATTCCCCATGTCCCATGTGTAACGTGGGACACCCCATGTTCCCTGCAACATAGCACATAGATGTCAAAAAAATGTTTAACAATTGATTCAACCCTTCATTCTATAAGCACAATGACTATCTGCTATGACCTTAAACTGGTAATTTTGGACTTCCCTTTATACTATAATCATAGTGGTGGTCTGCTAAGACCTTAAACTGGTAATTTTGAAATATAGTTTTGCATGGTCATGGTCTGCTAAGACATTAAACTGACAATTTTATAACATTGAATAATTACCTTTCACACATTTCACTTCATGTTGCTATGTTAAGCAGGTATCACTTGACATCATTTTTTTGCTTATTTTTGCAAGAGTGCTTGGAAAAATGGCTATGCACGATGATCTCTATTTACCCTTAATTCTAACAAGACCCCATGGTAGATTCATGAGATGCTTAAACATAGAGCTTGTAGACTTTGAAGTACCCCCTTCTAACACCAACATAAAATCCTTAGAAACATCGTTGGACTAGGTTGAACATTTGGTCCAAGCCTTAGACCTAGAAGCTGACAATGTAACTAAGGAGCCACTTATTGAAATTCCTATGATTACATCCAGAGGCGAGGTGAGAGCATTAAATGTCTTCTCACTCCAAATGATCCTCTTAAAATTTATGGATGAGGCTCAAAATAACAAGCCAAGAATTGCTAATCTTGACTCTATAGAGAGGGAGCACATCCAAATGCTTAACTATATCAAGTGCTATCAGGATAAGAAATGGTAGAAAAATCATTACAATCTACACCAATGCCTGATCAAAAAATGGGACTTGGTCCTCAAGGCTATTCATGAGCCCATCAACAAACTCTCATCCAATTGGGAATGGCCTTTTCTAGTCATAAAGGCATATGAGAATGGAGCATTCAAGCTAGCTGACTTAGATTGTAATGAATTCCCAAATCCTGTCAATCACCTATACCTATAACCATACTACACCTAACATGCAATGTCATGCTGAAGATAAAGCAAGGTAAGAAGATTGTCCACTATGACATAAAACTAGCACAGAGCATCTGTTGTGACATAAAACTAGCACAGAGTGTCTGCCATGACATTAAACTGGCACAGCATGTCCTGGGCCATGACACAAAACTAGCATCCATAGCATGATCTGCTACAACCTTAAATTGGCCATCCCCTATCCGCTACGACATTAAACTAGCATAGATGTCTACCAAGACCTTAAGCTAGCACATCACGGTCTGTTGGTACCTTAAACTAGCATAACATAGTCTCCTTGAACCTTAAATTGGGATCACGGTTTGCTAGGACCTTAAGCTACCACATCCAACGGTCTATCAAGATCTAAAACTAGGTTCATAGGGCAACCTCTCTAGTTCAACATACATGACCTTGTGGACAAGCAAGCAATAATTTTTTCCATCTTCCGTGACCTACCTACCCCTCTCGGGCAAGGCACGGTGGGGCATTGTAGTTCCAAAATGAAATTCACGCCATCAAAGAAACACCCTCTAGGACATTTGCAATGTCACCACCCCTGGCATCTTGCTGATCTTTTGGAGAAGTTATTTGACATCTTTCTGACCATACGGAGCTACCACAATCATGGTTAATCATCTTGGTCCTAGCTCTCTTCATTAGCACTTTCCACTAGATTCCTAGCACTATTGTGGCCCAGCCACAATGTCATCCCCCTCCAACCCTCACCATCATCTAGGTCTGGCAGCACATTCAACAACTAGACTTCCCACCTTGTGTTTGAATTTTCTAGCTCTTGCCTGTGGTGGGGATTCTTGAGCACCTACATCATCATTTCTCCTAGACTCTTGAGTGCTCACTTCTAGTGTGGCTGCTAGAGTTTTTTCATCCTGCCATTGCTAATGCCTATACTAGCCTTCCTTCTTTGGACATTACACATACTAGATGTAGCACTTGCAGTTCTTATAGTGTCTTGAGTAGACCAGACTTTGCCTTCATTTCACATGATGATCATTTTTTTTAGTTTTCTCTCTATTATGTTTGCAGGATGAGGTTGGGATGGTGTCGATCAAAAATGCATTTTACCATGAGAGAAAGACACTACATTGTTCCAAAGTACCTGCTTTGACTGGCCTAGCTACTTGATAGTGCATACTCTCACACCCATTCAACCAACCTAACCTCTATTTTCTCCCTTTGCAATTTCCAATATCACCCTACAAGCTTCTCCAATGCACATGAAACCATTTCCCATGCTCAACCACCAGGCCCATAATAGATGTAACACAAATTTTCCCATGGGAATCTTTTGTAGGCAAGTCAAAGCCCCACATGGATGTAACAGAACTCATCTTGGGGAGGAAACACTTATCCTACAGCAACAACACAGTTGCCTTCGAATGGATATAGGTGTGCATTTTCCTCTAAAAAAATAAAAGAGAAGAAGAAAAAAAAGAAAAGAGAGTAAAAAAATAAAAAAGAAATTAGATAAGACAAGTGCCCAAGTCAAATGGCACAGTTGCCACTTTGCAATCGTCTCAGCCTTGGATCAACTATCTCTAAGCATTCCGATGAGAGGTCCGAAGTCCAAAGGGGAAAGACACCCATGCATGCTGACTTCCTCATAAGCACTCCAATGAGGGATCACACTATCACAACGGTTGTCATGGCGTTGCATCCTACACTTTTTTCCTAACCTGATCCCCTCAAATTTGTCCCCTATTCTCTATCATACTTCATGTTCCTAGCACTCTCAAGCATAACAAAGCATCATCTAAGTAGGCACTGACGAATGGTGTTAGTGTCATGTTCATCATGGTGTTTCATATTCTTTGTTAACATCTCTTAGGAAAATCCTCTAGACGTCGACAAAGAGGGGCTAGTGAAACACCATTAATTTTGGACTCTCATGATTCAACACAGTCCTAAACCTAGGCAAAACCTCTCCAAGTGTGATGTTATGCTAGGCCACGCAAATAGTATGACACCCTAGAATTCATAATGCCTACAAAGATTTCTTTGGGCCTATTTGCTATGTTCATTAGCACAGTCAATGTAGCACCCAGTTGCAAGGCCAATTTGCACAAACGGAGGATTGGGGGTGGACCATACAACTCAGCAAATTTTCTATCTCCCAGGCCACCAAGCTTGCTACGCTCTTTAGTTTGCCTAGCTTGACACATGCCCTAGTTTCTAGTCCACCCAAGTGCAAAGCTAGGAGCTGTCGAAAGTGTTCAAGATGGATAAAATAGTTTGGAAAATTTTCTATTTTTTACTTGTTACGCTATACTACACTGCACAGTGTAGTAGACCATGAAATGCTGAAATTTTCCCAAGTGTTGGACCAGACATAGAAGGTGCATTTGGCAATTCTTTGGCTTACAAGGATGCCTATCCTACTACATCTTTGGAATATGATCAGTGAGACATGGAAAAATAAGGTAAGTTTCATAAAATTCATCCTAATTTGGATGCTACACTGTGCTATGCTGCATAGCATAGCACAATGTAGTGAAGTGCCAATGTCTACAAAATCTTCCCTCAAGTTATGTTGACATGAAAAATGCACTTGACCATTCTTCAACCTCCAAGGCTACTTATCCCACTTCCTCCTTAGACATGACCAAGGTCCCATGGTAGAGCATTGCAAGTTAAGTTCAAATTTTTCCATAATTAGGTGCTACATTGTGCTACGCTGCACAATGTAGCAAAGATATCAAGGTCAAAAGTGTCTCAAAAATGAAACCAGGAGGTCTCAAGCTCTCTCAACATGAAAAGCATGATTGCCAATTTTTGAAGTTTCATACCTTGCTAGGTATTGGAGTGCTGTTCTTAATTTTTAAAAAAATTTATTGACAAAGGTGTGCTATGCTATGCTATGTTGTGTAGCGTAGCAGAGCATAGCAGGCCAATGTTTATGCTACTCAATTACATTGGACAACGTAGACAGCATAACACTTAAAAAGAAGCCTCAGGACATCTCTAGAAGTTTTAGAACTCATCACCAACAATCATTTCGACTCTGACATCTCTTTGATAGCCAAGATCAGTAGTTTTCTTTATTTTTTGTACCACTTGTTGATCCCCAAAATTTGTCCCTACGCTTGATCCTACTTGGAAGACAAGGAAGGACATAGTCCTAGAGCACAAGCTCCACTTTGCATTTATTATAGGCATTTTTTTCTAAAAATAGTATAATTCTTTAGATTCTAGCACATGCAATATGGGCAATATGGTCACAGCTTGGTAGATTTGTGGTTCCTGTTCTTGTTCCATTCAGAGTAACACATCAGTGTAGCACCACACTTTGAGCATAGCACACCAGCGTGACATGTCCACGTTCGTGCTACGTGGGACCTAGAAAATGTGGCATTCAAACCACATCTCTCCCCCAACCGTGGCTTTATAAATACCCTAGTAAATGACATCCTAAGGGTTGGCTTTTGTAGTTGGCTTCGGGAGAAGATTGGCAAGCAGAAGGTTGATAAGTGGCAAATCTCAGCATTAATCTTCCAAATCCTTATTCCACTCCCATGCCTAAAAGTGACACCTACCCAGGCATAGCATAGTAACTCTCAGACAAAAAAACATCCATTCTTCCATGTTTGTCAACACCATGTCTACAGCACTCTAGAGAGTGTGACCATATTGCCCTGTTACCTAGCTATGACTGTTCAACACTGCACACTAGTTGTACACACCCATCATTCAATAAAAATTCAAATCCCCCAATCTTGGGGGTGAATTCCCTTACTCAAACTCTCATTTTACTTTTCTTTAGCATATATGTTGCACTATCATGTATATATTTATGTTTATTGCTACTGTTATGCATGTTGATACGCTTCTACTATTGTGCATGCTACATTCTTACTTCTTCCAACTTCCCCATGTGACATTCAAAAAATATTATTTGCAAACTATTATTTAACACCATGTAAGTCCCTGTTTGATTGACAAGACCATTCAGGGCACCCCACTTCCATGTTCTCCAACATGACCCTCCCGCAGACTTGGGGTTAGGTTGTGCACCAGACAACCTCTTGGTGGTCTAGCCATCGACGTTTTTGAATGCTACATACCTGATTGGTCTAGATCATTTCATGTGATGACTAATGCATCAAATTATGCTTTGGGGGTAGTGCTTACACAAATGGATGATCAAAAACGTCCATATTATATTCATTGTGCAAGCTGAAGTATTGCAGGTGCACAGCTGAACTACACCACCACAGAAAAAGAGTTTATGGTAGTGGTATTTGCATTAGAGAAGTTTAGGCACTATGTGCTTGGCTATAAAGTGTACATGCACATAGATCATAGCGCCATTGAATTTCTAATGAATAAACCAATGGTGAGCCCTTGTGTTATATAGTAGCTCATGATTTTGCAAGAGTTCGATCTCACGATGATAAATCAAAAAGGTGTGGAAAATGTGGTCATTGACCACTTATCACAGTTAAGATGGGATAACAGGAAGAAAGAAAGCCCCTTATCTAATTAGTTTCTTGATGAATCTCTCCTTGCAGGGGCTATTAATGCATAAATGCCCGATGAACCAAAATGGTATGAGACCATCCTCACTTATCTACTTAAGCAAGAACTACCACAAGGGCTGGACACCAGAAAGAAATAATAGTTTCTTCACTAGGTTAAGCATTTCATGGAAATTAATGGGAACCTTTACAAAGTATATCCTGATGGCCTAGTACTCTAGTGTGTCCCTAATATGGATCAACTATGTAATCTCTAGGATGTCCACAAAGGCTCTTGTGGGGGCCATTATGCTAGGAGATGCACAAACATAAAAATCCTCATGGTAGGATATTACTAACCAATAATCTTCAGGAATGCACACTAATTCGTCTACTCTTGTGATCATTGTTAGAGGGATGGTGGAATGACAACTCAAATGGAAGGGCCACAAAAATGAATTTAGCCTCTTGAGCCATTCAATATTTGGGGCATTGACTTTATGGGTCCCATCGCACCTTTATCAAATGGAAAGGCATATATAATAGTCACAGTTGACTATTGCACTAAGTGGGTAAAAGCAGTAGTATTCACTAACTGTACATCCATTACTACTGCTTGTTTTATACAAAAAAGTATCATAAATAGGTTTGGTATGACTCATGCATTAATTTTTGATAATGGAACTCATTTTACATGTGCCACTTTCCAAAAACCTATGTAGCGCTTGGGAGTTGAGCACAAACTCATAATACCATATCACCCCCAAGCCAATGGTCAAGCTAAGGTCACTAATTCTAATACCGAAGGAACTGGAGCACCAAATTAAATGATGCCCTTTGGGCTTATCACTTCACATAGAAGCTTCCCATAGGTTATTCTCCCTATGAGCTCATGTATGGAAAACTACCAACACTACCCATCCAATCTGAGCTCTGTACACTCTCTACAGCCTGTAACCTTGACTTGAATCTAAGTCTAGCACAGAAAGAATGATTAATGAACCTCAACTTGCTAGATGAAAATTTATTAATAGCATTTTCATCCAACGAAATGCATAAGGCATTCAACAAGAAATGTGATTACTTCAAAATAAGAAAAGTCAAGTTTCAACTAGGTGACAAGGTCCTCTATCAAAATCCTACACATGTACCTCAACGAACCAAATTTCAAATGTTGTGGAAGGACCTTATATTATTAATGAGACTATTCCATCTAGGGTGATGATTATCTATAAACTTGATAGCCCAAAAAAGAAATAATTAGTCAACATCCAACAAGTGAAACCTTTCCATGAGCCCAAGCCAACTAACTCAACAGACACCTCACCAAATGGATAGCCATACTCAATCTTTCGAATCTCCCCCTTTCAACTTAGTTGTGGGGGAGATGGCCATCCATACTAACACTTTTTGAGTCTCCTCAATCTTTTGACTTTTTTTTACACATTTTTTACTTTTACAAATTTTTATTTTCATATTCTTTGTTTTACATCTTTGTTTTACATAGTTGTGTTTTTTAGGTTATTGATCTTTTCTTAGTTTTTTTTTACACCATCATTAATATATTTGATATTTATGGCATAATCTTTTACTTTCTTTCATATTTTCTTATTTTTGATGTGTTTCTCTACTCTTTCTACTAATAAGGTGTTAGGTACAATGGTAATGTGCTACTCGATGATGGTATGTTTCATTTGTAATTTGATTGTTGATGTCTGGTTTTTGACTTTGAATGTCATTACTAATGACTAGGACTTGGTTTCTTTTCATGTAACGAGTAGTGAGTCCACATCATTCACCCATCCACATACTCTATGGTTTTTCTTGTATTGAAAACATGTAGTTCCTTTTTCATTAATGCAACATTAATAAATTAGTGACTTGTGTAGTTTCTAGAATTGGGAAGGAATTAAAGGTTTGAATAGGGTATGGCTTCAAAGGGATGTGGTATTCTTCATGCTTTTCTGTCTTCCTATGTGCAGGAGTGTTCTTATGAGCTGCTCACCATTCTATGTTATTCGACAACAAGAATTCAAATAAGTCCTTGCATGGTGTGGTCCTCATCAAAAAAAAAGATGAGGATTCAAAGCATACCCCTTAGACAAAATAAATGTAAAAACACATGGGTCTTTTCATGGTGTGATTCCCATTTTAAAAAAATATGGGAATTTAAAGCACACTCCTTAGACCAAATAAAAGGGCTACAAGCACTAGTTATGGAACTTGTCTTATCTCCTGTAAGTAAGGCCCTTTCTCACTTCCTACTTTCTCTCCAATTTTTAATGGTGGTTGTGTTGTGGAAGCATTCTTATCTCTCACGAGATGGACTAGTCTTAGAATGTTGATGTGAAGTCACTAAAAGTGATTGGTTTTGATCTGGATTGAGGATGGATCCTACCAAGTCATTTAATCATAAACTCTACAAGGAACTTTATGTGACCATAATTAGAAACTCCATTCCATTCTCTCTGTCATCCATCTATGTTTTCATGCCTCATCTCACTACTAGTTTCATGTTTTGATTCAATGTTATAGTTTGATATGTCAAGTTTCTTAGTCAATTACTTTGGGTTTTGTACCTAACTTTCCATAACCATTAATCATCTATGGTATCCATGAACTCCTTGGTTTGAAGTTATGCAAGGGCATAAAAGCCTGTGCCTACTTTGGGGAGGACCCACTTGAATATCTTTTAGTTTGGTTAAGTTCTTTACCCTTAGACATTGTTACAATCAAATTCTTTTTATTTACCCCATCAATGCCATCCAATGGTACACATCTTCAAAATTTTTTTAATGAATTTCTTCTCTTTATTATTGTGAATTTCTATAACTCTTTCCAATATTCCTTGTGTTAAGCTTTTTCTAAATTTTATGGATCTCTTCTTATAAAAATGGACACTTGGTCGCATCAACAAAATAACCAATTCATTACAGTCATAGGGAAACTCTTGCATTTTTCTTTTTGTAGTTTACACTTAGTAATAGAGTTAATGCCTAGTGTGGTGTTCAATAGTTGCACAGAATCTTTTTCGAGTGGAATGTACTTGGGCACAGTTCATGAATGGCAATAAAGATTAAGATTGGTTTCCACCATTGTAACATCCACTTAGTTTCTTTTATTTTTTGTTGCTTATTTATTTTATTTACTTAGTTTAATTTTCATGTTTACTCTAGCTTAGTCCTTTACATTTCTGAAACATTTTATTTTTCATGTTTATTAGTAGGGCAAAATAAGTACAGTTGGTTTCAAGTATTAAATTATAACCATTTGGTAACCCAATAGTGGTTTCACTTGATTCACTTAGTAGTGAACTCACTTGGTAATCCCAAGAATGGTTACATGATCCCAAGACATGTATCACAAGCCAAGAATAGTTGCTCATTACCACAAGCCAGAATAGTGTCTTTAATTACATCACACTTAGACTTAAGTTTTATTCTCACCTTTATTATGGAAGCAATTAGGAGTAAATGGAGCCTACAACAATGATGAGATGTGATATGCACAAGCCACGATATCGCGTACGCGATATCACGACCACTGCGATATCGCATCCCATGCGATCTCGTGTCGTCCCCTGCGATATCGCGTATGTGATATCACGGTCCACCGCCAAATCTATAAATAAGAGGCAGCACTCCCCTTATTTTCCATCCTAGGCTTAAAGTAGGGAAACTCTGGTAGATTGATCACTCCAGAGATAGAATATTTTCCATGTCCCCGTAGTAGGAGTCCCCAAGTGAACGGATCTTTGTTCAAGCAACATTGTACCTGAACGCAAGTTGTGTATGACAATAAAGATGAGCTTTGTGGATAAACCTTGTAGTGCATGGAATAGGATTTGTTACTTGTTATTTATTACATGTTATTTCTACCTATTATGTATTACCCTGCAGTAGCGTAGCATGAGTACGACTTGATTATGAGAATTTACAGATGTGTACGGCTAATCAAGGAATCGGCTGCTCATCGCGATTGGATTCTCTCACCCTTTCCTCCTAGTTAAGTGTCTCAGTACGACCACTTCGAGCATGTGTGTTACGTGTAGTGATCCCAGTAATGATTAGCATTTGGTAGCCACGGTTGCATAGTTCAGAGTGTGTACGGTAAGTGGGAACAGGTGCTGACGCTAGTTAATTTAGACTTAGTTCATTAGTTAGAGTTAGTTAGTTTCTCAACCCTTCACCTCGATAGCATAGGAGAAAAACACATAAAAGATATAAAAATCATATACCTTGGACTTACTTGACCATACACCATGACAAACAAAAGTAATTCTGGGAAGACAACGAATGATTAACCCCAACTGTTCCATGGGGCATGTAGGCATTTAGTCTGCGGAGTTCGAACAGATCGCGCGTACTATGCTTGTTTTGTATGGTTGAGTGTAGGGGTACCTCGCCACTCATTATTGGCACCGTTGCTGGGGACTAAGTGTTTGTATGCTGAATAGAACATAAGGGATATCACTCACATCATTGTGAGCCTTAACGAACCTTCAGGTTAATCAAGAGAAAAATTTATATAACAGTAAATTAGCACACCGATAAGAATGCCTTCTTATCATAAGAGCAACTCACCACCTAAGGACCATACACGAGATAGTCGGCAACATAAAACAGATAACCACAATATAAAATGACATATACTCATCCCGATGAGTATAACCCCAACCTTACTTTTATTCTCCATCAAAATGAACAGCTGCGATGGAGAGATTTGCAAGGTAACATCGTGTTACCCCCAGATCGATCAGTCCCTAACATGCTCTTCCATGCCTTGGCACAGATTGGCATGCAAGAATTATATGTTGAATACATTGTGGAAGGCTTTGAGATGAGGGATTATCATCCCATAGATGCCCAATGTATGAGGGACTTAAGGCAAGAGAGTCAACATACTTTTCTGAAGGGCAAAGCCCTGCACGTCCTTAGCGAAATAGGAGATGAGGAACCCCTTATCACGGGTTCTCTAACAAATGACGTTCCCCCTCCTAACGATGATGAGGAGGTTGGGTATCAGAACCTATGATCAACGATGCATAACCATGGTTTTGATACCCGTGAACACCAACTGTTCACAGAGGGAACAACCACACATGCTAAGGACGGGCACTTAGATCGTCACCACAATCGGGGTCGTAGCAACCGAAGAGAAGGCAAGAAACATTGTCATGACGATGGTTTTCCTTCTTCTTCCCCTTCTTCACATTGCTCACCCTCTCCTTCCACATCTAGGCACAGCCATCATGAGCATAAAGATGAGAATAAGAGTAAGAAAAATGAAAGAACTCGACGGGAAAGTCAAGAGAGAGGACAAGGGCAAGGATGTAGGGAGAGAAGGGAACAATGCAAACATCACAGGTGTCATGAAAGAGATGATCATGAAGAGCCCCTACTCACAACCCAAAGTATGCTTGACATAATCGAGGCAGTTAGGATTCCCACAAGGCATTTAAAAGATAGTCAAATCAAATGATTAGACATGAATAATATCCCACGATTTGAAGGGGGATACAATGCTGATCCGCAAAATCATTTATGGGCATTCCACGATGCCTATGCCTTGTAGAATATAGAAAATAAGTGGCAAAAACTTAAGTTGTTCCCACGGACACTCACCAAAGAAGCAGAGAGTTGGTACCAATTCTTAGAACCGGAAACCATCAGGAGGTGGAGTACGATGCTAGAACTATTCAACGAGAAGTATCAAATGTACTCCAGAGTGTCCAATTTGTGTAAGCAGATCCAAGGCTAGAAGCAAGGTACATATGAACCCTTGGATGCTGCCATGGCCCACTATTACACATTGTTATATTGTTGCTTGAGCCATGGGTACACTCAGCGGGATCAACTTCGCCACATCGTGGATGGGCTAAG
>MNCI01001992.1:193758-260723 GCA_015680685.1 Gnetum montanum | reverse complement strand
AAATAATATTTATGACTTGGGATAATTAAAGGAAAATTTTTAAACCAAGGCTTCACACTATGGGTACTTCACACTATGGGTATATATCTATCTATATATATATGTATATATATGTTGGTTAATTTGGTTAATTTGTGATTATTTTAAAATTTTATTTGATAAACTACAACTCTGGTTTACCAGCATCGGTCCAAAATATCTCCTGACACTTGTCTTGATGTGCCTATGTGTCTTTGTTGCTGTATTCAACGGACTGGTATGCGATACCGAATGCATCGGCATTGGGCATGGCTGCTATTTTGGAAGGTAGGTTCCAGGAGGAGTGAATGACGTACCACCTAAAAATTTGAAATGAGTCCTTCGGAAGAGAAAAAACCCTTTTTGGCGAGGAAATAACTTGCACAAATTATTGGGAGTTATAGGGATGAGCTAGAAACACACCTGTCGTTGGAACTAATTTCTTTGCAGCCTTTGTTTTCAGCCCATGGATTTTGCAGTGCAATCACAGCCAGACCTTTACGCGGGATGAAGGCGATCATTTTTGCAAATGCACATAGAATAATAAGGATCAGAATGTTAAAACGCAGGTTCAGATTTGAGGGTTTCGGAGTGAATGGGCCGGATCTTCTGGGCTATTTTTTTTATTCTGGGGTTTGAATCCACAGAATCGCAGGAGTGTCTATACATATTATCCCCGACCAGAGCCTCCTAGCATCCACTTTGAAGTTCACGTCCTGAACAACATCAGCGTTGGCGGTGACAAAGAAGTAAACCCGTTGGCTGCGTTCACGACAGGAAGAAAAGGAAAAATGAATGCCTTGAATGCTGGATGGGTGGTTTATGCTGCCACCAAGACCATCGACGCCATTCATAGCCATTTTGGAGCCATTTCAAGAAAAATTCTGATAATAATCCAGTTATGCCCAATATTTGCAGATTAAGAAGAACACTTCTATTGCCGCGCTGACTGTTTTGGAAAATGATGCTTCCCGGTAGAGTATTTTTGCAAGGCAGGGCCAAACATGAACTAAACAATGGTTAACAAGGATTTTAAATTTTTAATTTTCAATTCCAGTTTCCTTCTTTCATTCTTTTCTAGTACCCAAATGATCGATTCCTGAACATATTTCTGACAATGAAAAATTCCTTGCTTATTAATTCATTCTTTATTGCCACATTATCTCTTGCAATCTTTATTCCTTATTGTGCATCATTATTTCCACCAATAATATTATGGTCTCCCCTAGATCTCATACCAATGGTATGAAATAGCATACTTACACTCTCCCATTCTTTCAATATCATTTAAAATGAGTCTTATTGTTCCATGAAATGGCCAAATGTGCCAACATTTGTGTTGGTCATTCTCTTGGATGCTTGGATGTTTTCTTCTTGAGTTTTCTTACAGTTCCGATGTTACCCAATTATCAAAAGCTGAGACAATAAAAATAATAAGTCTTCGCATGGTGTGGTCCCCATGCATAAAAACAAAAAACACAAAAAAGAAGAAGAAGAAGTGAGGATTCAAAGCACACCCCTTAGATGAAATAAACTTTGGGCTACAAGTACTGGTTATGGAACCAAAGTGTTCCCTCTACCTAAGGCCCTTCTCACTTCCCATTCTCTTCTTTGTTTCATCGGAATGGTGGTGGGTCTTCAAAGACGCATCCTCATTCTCCAAGTGGATGGTTTAACCAAATGCATTGATGTGAAGTCATTGGAAGTGGTTGGTTTGAGCTCGGAGTTGGAATGAGATTTGCCAAGTCACATTACCCATAAAACACGCAAGGGACTGTACACCACCTTGTCCTTGGGATTCCATTCCATCCTCTTCTTTCCATCCTTCTCTCCATTGTTCACCTCATTGTTGGTTGTATCATTAGTATATATTTTGGTTGATGCATTATTTTCTTTTTGGTAAATTCTTGCAGTTAAGACTTTAACTCTTATTCCAAAGGACATTCCCAGAGCCTACGGACTCTTTGAATGTGGGATTGTCAGGGCATTAAGGGCATGAGCCTGCTTTGGGGAGGACCCACTGACATACCTATTTGGAACATTAGTTAACTTCTTTTCCTTAACATTTTGCAATCAATTATTCTCTTGTTCATTTCCATCTTGACATCCATTTCATTGATGCCATAGTTGTCCCTTTTTACCTATCTTTCTTACTCCTTTTCTTTCTCCATTCTAACACTACCAGAGGTTCGTGATTAGTCATGGGGGTATGGGACCTAATTTTTTGATTTTTATCCTAAGCCCCGAATTTTTTCGTTTTTCTTCCTAACCCCTACACCTTCGGTAGTCACCATCGACATCTTCCCAGATCCATATTGGCCATACCACAACCTAGCCAATGTGTTTACACCAAAGCAAGGTATCAATTACATGATGATTCAATTACCCTTGCTAATATATGATTGTGTTGTGTGTGTAGATGGCAATCATACAACAATAGAATGAATCTGAAGCAAACATTTGAAATGGAGCAACGCTGAAGTAGCTATGCAAGGAGCAGAATTGATGATGCGCTTACGGATGGACAATGGAAGGTGCAATCTAGGCATTGGCAGCACCAAGACTCTTCTCTTCTCTTCTCTTCTATTCTCTCTCCTATTTTCTCTCAGCTACCAAATGTGGCCTGATGTCATTGTAATAAGGTGTTCACCCTTGTTGTCATGAACACCAATTTTGTCAAGTCTTGTAATAATGAACCGTTCACATGTCATTCCATTAGTTCCATTCCCCTCAATAATCCCATACCTACCTAATATTATTGTAAAGAACTTGAGGATGAGTTTTCATTCAGTCATGGGGGTATGATGAGACGCGATTTGCACAAGTCGCGATATCGCGGCTGCCACGATATCACATCCCCTACGATATCATGTACACGATATCGCGTCATTCCCTGCGATATCGCGTACGCAATATCGCGATCCACCGTCAAATCTATAAATAAGAGGTGGCACTCCCCTCATTTCACATCCTAGGCGTAAAGTAGCGAAGCTCTAGCGGATTGATCACCCTAGAGATAGAATATTTTCCATGTACCCGCAGTAGGAGTCCCCCAAGTGAACGGTTCTTTATTCGAACAACCTTGTACCTGAATGGAAGTTGTGTACAACAATAAAGACGAGCTTTGTGGATAAACCTTGCAGTGCATAGATAGGTTTAATTAATGTTATTTATTGCTTTCCTAGTAATGTGGCATGAGTACGACTTGGTTACGAGCATTGACAAACGTGTACGACTAGCCAAGGAATCAGCTACTCATCACGATTAGATTCTCTCACCCTTACCTCCTAGAACGTGGGACAAGTACGACTTGATTACGAGCATCTACAGATGTGTACGGCTAGTCAAGGAATCGGCTGCTTGTCACACTTAGGCTAGTTAGGTGCCTCAGTACGACCGCTTCGAGCACGTGCATTACGTGTGGTAATCCCTGTAACGATTAGCATTTGGTAGACACAGTTGCACAATTCAAGGTGTGTACGACAAGTGGGAATGGATGCTGATGCTAGGACTTAGTGTTATAGTTAGAATTAGTTTTAGTCTCTCAACCCTTCACTGTTTAGCATAGGAGATAAACTAGAAAAGACCAAAAAAATCATATACCTCGGACTTACATAACCATACACCGTGACAACAACAAGTAAGTCTGGGAAGACAACGATTAATTAACCCCAAGTGTTCCTTGTGGCATTTAGGCATTTAGTCTATGGAGTTTGACTGGATCGTTTGTGCTACGCTCGTTTCGTATGGTTGAGTGTAGGGGTACCTTGCCACTCATCACAAGGGTAAGGGAAAAATGACTATCACCGATGAGGTTGTGGATTCTAATATAGACGATGACGGTGGATGTGAGATCTTCCAATATGACCATCCTAAGGGATGTTACCCAATAATTTTACATCTACAAGAGTCTTGGGTATATGCAAGACTTAACAAATGACAAGCACCCTGGAGGTTACCTTATCCTCAAGGTAACCCAAGGCAGTTACACCAACCCTTAACGTATTATCCAAGTGGAACTCTGCCACAACCTATCGAGCACACTAGCAGTGGCAATACCCATAGTCATGGGGGATGCCACCGCTTAGACAACCATACCCTTACCGGCAACCAGACCCGTATTGCTATTACATGTAGCAATCAGTTTCTCCAAGTGACTCTATGGGTCATGTAACCCCACAATGTCACTACCAAGTTTGGAAGTATTTTCAGACTCCCTCTCCTGGAAGAGACACTCCACATGCATACCATCTTCCAAATCCATCCGTGTCTCTTACACCAATAGTTCCACTACCACCTACTCCAACGATGCAAGGGGAACTCCCCACTCAACCACAGCAATGTAATGGTACAAGAGCTGTAAACCTTCAACCCACTACTAGTTCTAACAACCATACAAAGATAAGATCTTTCTTTAGAACCAATAGTCCAAACAAGCTCTCACAACCACAAGTGGTTGAGTCCATGACCACTCTTCCATCAAGTAAGGTTTCGAAGCTCCCTTCAAACCAACAATAGAGCTAAACACACACAATTATGTTAACACATATCATCACTAACTGGATAAAGGAGGGCCACCTTCCCAGGAAATTATCTAATCCCGAAAATCCCTTAATCTACCTCCAAGTCGCTAGGAATGAACCACGTAATGCTCTTCTTAACTTAGGTTCTGGAGTCAACTTGATATTGTAAGAAATGTATAAATCTTAGAACCTACCTCCACTCAAGAAGAGCAACATTCAATTAGAGCTAGCTAACCAGTCCATCACTGTCCCTTTGGGACTTATGAAGGACATTGTTACAACTGTGTGTGGTTGGTCATTTCCAGCTAATTTCCTAGTGATAGTAGTTAACAATAACAAATGGGATTTTCCAATTATAATGGGGAGGGCATGGCTAAGTACCATAAATTCATGCCTAGGAATCCATGATCTTTCCTTGGAAATATCTAAGGAAAACATTTATAGAAAGATCGAGAAGAAGAAAGTTCCATGCATGACATACAGTGACACAGAGGATGATGATGTACAGGAGTGTTCAACATCTCCTGTATGCAACCAATGTGCCCAAGAAACTCAGATACAAAGGTGCCTATATGTAGCAACCACACAACAAGAGAACACCTAGTGGTTGATAGCTAATCAAGAGAGAAACCCACCAATATGCATGGAACTGATTGGAGGAACAGCTTCCAACCACAACGAAAGCATAGATACATTGGAGTATGAGTGTAGCCAACTTCCAACCCTTAATCTAAAAACATTAATTGGGAGAAGTTGGACACTTCTAAAAAATTCAAACAAACACTCATTATTTTAGATCTCTCCCTTTCAATTTAGTCATGAGGGAGATGGCCACCTATGCTAATCATTTGAGGTCCTCAGTTTCATTTTAAGTTTTTGTTTTACACTTTTTTGTTTTACAAATTTCTTTAAATTTTCTTGTTTTTGTTTTACAACATCATTTATACTTTTTCTTTTATTTGTATGTGTATGTGTGTGTCCTATCCATTTTGCTAAGTTTTTTACCCAATAAGTGATCTTAATGATGGTATGAACTATTTTCTATTGATTGCTAATGTTTGGTTTTTACCTTTAAGTTGCAATGTTGATACTAAAGTATGGTTCTTTTGATATAGCAGGCAATGAGCCACATCATCCATGCATCCATAAAATTCTATGATCTCTGTCAGCTTGGAACTATACAATCCCTTTCTTCAAAATAATAAAAATTATAAATGAATTGGTGACTGGGCATTTCTCAAACTAAGGAAGGACTCAAGGATTGAAAAGGGTGTGGCTTCAAGGAAACTTGATGCTTTTGTGTTGGCCATTCTCTTTGGTGCTTGGATGTTTTCTTCTTGAGTTTTCTTACCATTTCAACGTTACCCAATTCTCGGGAAGTTGAGTGAATAAAAATAACAATAATAAGTCTTTGCATGGTGTGGTTCCCATGTAAAAAAATAGTGGGAATTCAAAGCACACCCGTTAGAAGAAATAATCATTTGGGCTACAAGCACTATTTATGGAACTAAAATAAACATGTTCCCTCTAACTAAGGCCCTTCTCACTTCCTACCTTCTCATCTTTTGTTTCATCAGAATGGTGGTGGCTCTTTGGAGAAGGCATTCTTGTTACTTCGGGAGGATGGATTGGCCAAATGCATTAATGTGAAGTCATTGGATGTGGTTTGTTTGAGGCTGGACTTGGAATGGGATCTACTAAGTCACATTAATCATTAAATATACAAGGGGTTGTACACCACCTTGTTCTTGATATTCCATTTCATTCTCTTCTTTCCATTGTTCTTCCTCCATTGTTCACCTCATTGTCGGTTGTATCATTAGTGGTTATTTTGGTTGATGCATTGTTTTCTTTTTGGTAAATTCTTGTGGTTAAGAATTTAACTTTTTTTTCCAAATGACATTTCTAGAGCCTATGGACTCTTTAAATTTTGGAATGTCAAGGCATTAAGGGCATGATCCTGCTTTAGGAAGGACCCACTGGCATTTCTCTTTGGTGCATTAGTTAATTTCTTTCGCTTAACATTTTTGCAATCAACTCTATTTTGTTCATTTCCATCTTGAAATTCATTTCATTGACATTACAGTTGTCTCTTTTTCTCCATCTTTCTTGTTCTTTTTCTTTCTCCATTCTATCGCTACCAAAGGTTCACTCTTAGTCATGGGGGTCCTAACCCAATTTTTTCAATTTTCTCCTAACACCTACACCTTCAATAGTCACCATTATTATATCTCTAGTATCCGCATCAGCCATACCACAACTCAACCAATGAACCTTTCACTGAAGCAAGGTATCAACTACATTGTGATTCATTTACCCTTGCTAATATAAAACTGTGTTATGTGTGCATATGGTAATCATACATCAACGGATTGGATCTAGAGGGAACCCTTGGAATGGATCAGTGCTGAAGTAGTTAGGCAAGGAACAAGATTGATGGTGTGCTTACGGATGGACAACAAAAGGTGTAATCTTGGCTTTGGCAGCAACAAGACTTCTTCTCTCTTCTCTCTTCTCTCTTCTCTCTCAACTGCCAAATAAGACCTGATGTCAAATGTATAAAGTGTTCACTCTTGTTGTCATGAACACCAATTTTTTCATGTTTTGTAATGATGATCCGTTCACATGTCATCCCATTTACCATTAGTTCCATTCAAGTCAATAATCCCATACCTTCCAAATATTTTGTAAGGAACTTGAGGATGAGTTTTTATTCAATCATGGGGGTATGATGGGATGCGATATCGCATGGGCTGCAATATCGCGTACACGATATTGCAGCACACTACCAGTTCTATAAATAAGAGGCGAATCTCCCTTGTTTCTCCATCTAGATCTAGACCTTAGTCAAACTCTTGCCATTTTTCCATTCTAGAGTTATAATAATTTCCATGTGCCTACAGTAGGAGTCCCAAAGTGAACAGATCTTTATTTCAGCAATTTTGTACCTAAGCACACAATTGTGTACAGCAATAAAGATGAACTTTTGGATAAACCTTGCAGTGCATGGACTAAGCTAATGAGGATTTAATTACTATTGAATTTTTAAATGCTTTCTTAGGACTTAATCTCTCTCAACCCTCAACTCTCATAGTTAAGTGCATTCAGTACAACCGCTTCAAGCACGTGCGTTACAGTTGGTAATCCCAGTAACGAATAGCGTTTGGTAATCCTAGCAGCATTGTATTGGTTCAGGGTGTGAAACAACAAGTGGGAACTGATACTAATGCTAGGATAATTAAGGCTTAGTTAGTTAGAGTTAGTTACTTAGTCTCTTCACCCTTTCCTCTCTTTGCATAGGCGATAAAAACATAAAAGATATAAAAATCACATGCCTCAAGCTTACTTAACCATACAACCGTGACAAATACAAGTAATCTTGGAAGGACAACGACTGATTAACCTTAAGTGTTCCATAAGGCGTGTAAGCACTTATTCTATAGAGTTCAACCAGATCGTGTGTGTAATGCTTGTATTCATATGGTTGAGTGTAGGGGTACCTTGCCACTCATTAATATGTTTCTACTAGGAGCACTGAGTTATAAACTTCTATAAATCTTGGGGTGTACCTATGCTTCAATTATTTTGGATTCCAACACCACTTTTTGTTAGCAACAACTTTAAATATTTATAATTATTATCCAATTTACAATGTCCCTTGTACTTTCATCTCATATCTCAAGTTCCTTATGAAAGCATGGGTTAAGCAACCTTGAACAAGGAACACTTAAATTAAAAGTTAGTAATCAATAGCATTTAAAAATGTTATAGTAAACAAAAGCATTGAATCTCAAATTCATTAATGGAAATTTTTCAATCCAACATAAAATTAAAATCACATTCAAAAATTAACAGTACATTTAAGATAAAATTTTACCAAAACGTTTTTCCTTTATACATGTATAAAGACATGATTTATAATCTAAATATTGAAATTGAACTTTTACATACGTCCAATGAAATACTCTTAGATCTATTGAACTACATCAGTTTCAAAAATCCTATTATTACCATCACTCTATGGGACCACTATTTTGAGTGATGGTAAGATGCTTGTTTCTCAAGTCATAAGACCTAGTTTTGAGCTTGGGCACAAACACTAAAAAGGTTAGGCTTTTGCTCATCCACTACCCTCCTAAGACCCTACATTGGTGGGATGAGCATTGAGCCTCTAAGTGATGATATTTTTTTTATTATGACATGGATTTCCATGCCAAAATCGTTACCACTAAAGTAAATAAATAAAAATGTATAAAATAGCATATATTTCTATTAGATTGTAAAATCATGCAAGGCTCTAGCTCAAGCATGTCCAATATTATAACTAAGAGACATATAGATCTGGAAAGAATTTGTTTTTAAGATAGCATAGAATCTATATACAACCAGTTATGCAAGATACAAAAATAATCATTCCTAACATTTTAATATAATAATTTTCAAAAATTTAGGGCATGTTTGGTTATGTGAGGATTTGGATGTTAAATCTATAGATTCTACTTCTCAAAACAAAAAACATTATTTAGTTTTACTCAAGTTTTTCTACATTTATTTTTATTGATTTTTGGGACTTTTTTGGATTTCACTTTAGAGGTATAATTTCTTGTGTTTCATGAATATTTTTTATGCCTCATCTCCCATGCTTATACATTTTGTATATTTGGTCAACTATATAGACCCTTAAGTAGAATATAAATATACCTCAAGAATTATAGAGGAATATAACAATGCCTTCCTCAAGTATGATTCAAATTGGTAACCTCTTACCTAATAAGATAATATGCTAACCACTTGAGCCACCTATCACTAATAGTACAATAATAATAATACCTCCTATCCTATCTTATGCTAGAAAGCATTAAATAAAATAATAAATAAGATGAACAAACATGCAAAACACTACTTAATTTGTATTATGTTAAAAATAAAATAAAATAAGTATAGTAGGCAGCATTGAAAACTCTTATAATATGTGCATGTATAAAGTAGCAAATTTTATAATCAAAATAGTGCATTGACCACATAAACAAATACCAACCATTACCACATAAACAAATACCAACCATTCTCTCATATAGGAATGTTAGTCTATTTTTTAATTGGTTGGAAATATGGTTGAGATTCTCTTCCCCCAAAGTTGATGCATGATCCTTCTAATGGTTGACTTCATGGTGTAGGTGTTCATTTGTTTTGTTAGAGGATCTTCTTCCCTCCATGATGATACTACTGTTGTAATTGTTGGTTTGAGGTTCATCCCTCTCGTTAAATAAATGACTAGGCTTTCTCTCAAAAAATAACCACACTTTCATATAACAGGAATTAAATCCCTAATTCTTGCACAAAATAAAATCTAAAATAAATTTAATATTTTTAGGCAATGATTGTGTTATGTACATGAGACATTTTACATAGTTATATACCAAAATTGTATAATTTTATATTATAACCATATTTTGTAAATAGTGTATGTAAATTCAATAAGTAATTATGCACCTTTTAAAGTAACTATTCAACCAAACTTGTAGAAAAGTAAACAAGAAATACATCACTAGTTGTAATCCTAAGATACAAACATGAAGTATAGCTACCAACACTAATCAAAGGTTACTTAATACTATCAAAGATATATGCAAACTTTTCATTTCATTTTTTGGCTTTACTTTATGTTATTTACTAGTATAATTGCTAAGGTAGCGTTTATCATCATGGTGTAATATAATCATAGTGAATATATAATCTTCATGGTGAAAGTTAATTAACTTTAGTATTAATTAACAACTTTTTTAACTCGTCTAGTTTCAAGGTTACATGTCATTTCAACTCACTTGTAATGTTTCATGTAACTTAAAAGACTTCTCAAGTTACCAGGTATCATTATCATTGTATTTTTTCTTTGAGAGTTAAGTTGAATTAATGGTTGTATTTCTTCTTACTTTATGTATTCACAATTTACTTTACTAGATCGTAGAAACTTTACATGGAATTGAAACAAGATATAGAGTGATCCTATAAATAATTGTGACTCCCAGATATCTTAAAACTTCACATGGTATTATTTGCGACTACATCCATCATCAATCATTCCATCCATTTATCCATTCAATGATGGTTGTTGTCTCAATATGCCTATGGGATATATGGATGGATAGATGGATTAGTGGATCATGGAATTGATGATTATTATTGTTAATTCATACGATGTATACCCTTTCCTTGATTATTCGTGCTTGGTCCTTCTCTTCATTCTATTTTCCATAGTGTCATGTCATTGGCAGTAATAAAAAAATATTGATAATTATTCTCTAATTATAATCTATTAAATTTATTCCATCAAAGTAATATGTTGTCTATAGTCTATGGGGTTCTAACAATAAACTATATACTAGTTGAGTGGATTTGAAGTTTCTCTAGTGGATTTTATTTTTTTTTCTAGTGCATCTAATTTTTATCATTTTAATTTTTCTTCGATGAATCTAGTTTATTGAGAATTCCCCTATGTAGGACTGTAAATTACTCCCAACTTTAATTTATGTTGAAACTTCTACTTCTTCTATCAATGCAAAAATTATTGTTGATTCTCAAAATATAGATTTAGAAGTTGGTGCACAAAAATTTGTGATTCCTTTTTTCTAGGAGTGATGTTGAGGTAACTAAGACACTTGATTTTGTTCTTCCTAATGATATATATGAGTCACTGGTTGTTGATATTATATTAAGATATGTATTTATTCAAATTTTTTGTTAATTTTTGTTTCACAATTAAATAATGTGATACAAAAACATAACATTCAAGTCCTTCATGCCTGGTATTATTCTCATTTTTTGCTAGTTAAGATAGGTAATGCTTCGATGATGCAACATGACCTAGATATACTATCATTTATATATAAGCATGCAATGTTGATTGCTATTAAAGAGACTTTATATTTTGATGTTTAATCTAAAAAATATTCTAAATTTTCATGTTTTATTAAGCTATTTAATCTTTGTTGATTTTTCAGAAAGATCAATAGAAATTTTTTTTTAGCATTTGGTTTTATAAACATTTTTTATTAAAGTTAATATTTTTAACTATAAAAAGGAATAGTATAACAAGTAAAGATGAAGACATATATTCAACCAATTACATATTATAATATTACTAATTCTTGCAACTACTATCATCATGAAGGACATTTTATAAATGCTTATCCTTCTCTGCTTAACAAAAAAAGATGTTGAGAAAATGAAATAGTGTGTTGATGTTGATGATGAAAAAAACAACATGAAGTTGAAGATATGAAAAATTGAATTAATTTCAACTATAAGAATGATCAAATGATAATAAATCAATTAGATATGATAGAAGCTTCTATGAATATTTTTATTGATACTATAGGAAGTATTAATTAGTTCAGATAAATACCTCATAAAAAAAATTTGTCCTTATCTAATAAGATCAATTTTAACTTAAAGATTGAAATTAATGTTGAGAAGTTAGATATAGTTGATGGTTATTGATGCAAGATTAATATTAAGGGGTAAAGTAGTGGTAAGGTAGATTATGTGCTACCAATTTCTCATATTCTTTCATATGTTAATATGTTGTCACAACTTTCTATTACTACCTCAAATCCTTTTTCTATTTTATGTTCAAGCATAGATATTAAAATTTTTGTAAATGCTACAAGGGTTGCATCATACTCCCAAATAATAATAAATTTTCTCTCTTTGATTTTTGAAAAATATCAATTTTTAGGTTGTACACTTAAGGAGATATCATTGTAATTAAAGATTTCCTTTCCATGTTATTTTTGGTGCTCTCTACTCAATGTTATGCCTATGATATACTTTGAAAGTTTTTTTCACTTATTATTAATTATTATTTGTAGGGTTCTACACATACCATTATTTTCCAATTTCCAAAATCCCTTGTACTTTCATCTCATATCTTATTTCCCTTTAACCTAAAAATCTTCATGAAAGCATAATTTTCCTCTTACCTAGAAATCTCCATGAAAGCATAGTTTAAGTAATCTTGAAAATTCCAAATTTAAACTAAGAGTTGATAATCAATAACATGCAAAATTGTTATAGTAAACAAGAGCATTGCATGTCGTATTCATTAATGGAAGCTTTTCAATTCAACATAAAATTAAAATCAATTTAAAAAATCCACAATACATTTAAGATAAAATTTTAAGAATCCTTTGAACATGTGTAAAGATATGATTTGTAGCCTAAATATTAAGGGCTCAATATGCAAAGTAATATTTGAATTTCAAAACACTTAGAATTTTATGGGCTCAATATGCAAACTAATATTTAAATATTAAGGGCTCAATATGCAAACTAAAATTTTATGTATGTCCACTAATATCCTCTTAGATCTATCAAACAATGTCAATTTCAAAATTCCTATTGTGGAATTTTTTATCCATAACTCAATAATGTTCATTAGAATTAACTTTCTAATATTGGTTTTCTATGCCAAGGCTCTTACTACTAAGGTAGCATATCATTGTTAGTAGATAAAGAGAAAATGTATAAAATGGCACAAATTTTTATTAGATTATAAAAGTATACAAGGCTCTAACTCAAGCATGTCCATGTGTTATAAGTAAGAGTCATATATAGACCTAGAAATAAGAGTCTTTGTTCTTATGATAACATAGAATCTATGTACAACTAGGCATGCAAGACATAAAAGCATGCATACTTACCTTTTAATGGTATATTTCTTACAACTTTAAGCATTAATAATGTAACACCTCATATCCTATCCAAGGCTAGTAGGGTAATGAGTAACAAGTATGCTGATGAATCATGATTCATTAGGCTCCAATATCGAACCAACGATATCGGATCCATAATATTAGGTATGTGATATCGTGACCTAAATAACGATATCGAATACACGATATTTTGACTCCTGTATAGGCCTATAAATACAGATGTAGGCACACGAAGGGAGGGAGTAGTTTTAGTTAGAAGTTAGTTTTCATTTTTAGTTGTTCTCAACCCTTTCTCCTAGTGCATGCCCGCAATGTTATGATTGTAATTGTATGACACCTTTATTCGAGTGTGATGTACTTGGACATGCACATGACTAGAAATAAAGATTGAGATTACTTCATCATTGCAGCATTCTCTTAGTTTAATTGTTATTACTTTCTTAATTAATACTTCTTTACCCTCAACTCCTATCCCTGTTATTAAATGCAAAATGAGTATGACTTAATCACGAGCATTTAAGTATGACTACTTGGTATCCCAGTAGCATACCTAGGATATGCACTTGGTAATCCTAGTAGTAGTCATACACAAGGTCCAGGATGTGTATAGATGATTAAGGAATAGATGCTCATTGCATTTAGGCTATTTTAGATTCTCTCCCCCAATGCTCTTAATTAAAGTTATTTTCTATTGCCTCTAGGTGTAGCACTAGTTTAGGACTACATCATACACTGCACTCTAGACTAAACCATACGTGATAAAGCAAATACTAGTCCATATGGGAAGATAGTGAATTACGATCAATGAGTAACTATCTAGATACCATAACTAGCTTGTCTGCGGAGTTCAACCGAATCATGCATGAAATGCTCATATTTGTATGGTTGAGTGTAGGGGTACCTCGCCACTCATCATTGGTGCCATTTCTGGGGATGGTGCTAGTTATCTAGATTAGTTATATCATACAAGATTGTTGTAACAAAGTATTCATGATATATCTCTTAGAAAAAAACTTAATTTCAATTAAGTCACATACTATTCACAACAATGTCTCTCTCACAAGACTATGATAGCGCAAGAACTAGTAAGGAAATTCATTGGAGAACCAATGAATTATATAATGATGAAGATGAAGTTTGGAGTACTCAATCTGATATAGGGGTCTCCTATGTACATAAACAAAGACAACATCATCCCAACTCACAAATGCATAACCTACCTAGTGATGATGAACCCCTATTGGCCACTAAGAGCCTAATGCATATACAAGAGGTTGTTTGAATATCTTGCAGGTGATGAGTGGCAAGGTACCCCTACACTCAACTATACGAATACAAGTGTTTCATGCGTGATCTGGTCGAACTCTGCAGAAGAGCTAGTTGTGGTATCCAGATAGTTATTCATTGATCATAGTTCATTGTCTCCCCACCTAGACTAGTATTTTCTTTTTCATGTATGATTTAGTCCATAGTGAGGTGTATGATATGTTCCTAACTAATGCTACTCTTGAAGGTAATGGGAAATANAGTTTAGGGTGAAGAGATATTAACTATGAAAGAAATAAATAACAATAACAATTAAATAATTAAACTAAGTGAATTTTTCAATGATGAAGTAATCTCAATCTTTATTTCTAGTCATGTGCATGTCCATGTATGTTACACTCGAATAAACGATGTCGTACAATTACAATCATCACACTGTAGGCATGCACTAAGAAATAATTCTAACTCTAAGAAGGAAAAAATGCAAGAGTTTGGTTAAGGGACTAAGAACTAATGTGGAAACCAAGGGCAGCACCTTTTATTTATAGGCAAGGAGATAGGCTACGATATTGTGTATTTGATATTGTGTCAGGTTGCGATATCGGGTATCTGATATCAAGGGTCTGATATTGGGACTAATCAAATAATAAGGACCCGATATTAGGGGTCTGATAATAGGATCCATCATATAATAGGGGACCAATAACAGGGCTCTGATAATAGGACCTGACAGACCATGACTCATCATACCCCCATGACTGAATAACAACTCATCCTCGAGTCAAAGAAAGCAAGGAACACGTTCAATTGATTACATAGTGGATAGTTATGGGATTGTTGACTAACCAAAAATTTATTTATGCTGTAGTGGAGAGTTGAACATAAAAAAATTGAGACACAGACACAAAAATTACAAAATTTATTGGAACTTATATGGTTCCTCATGGTAGTGGCTCCTCCATGGATGCCTTTCCTTTGTTCTGCGCTCCAGGCTTCTGAGAGTGATACCATTGAAGAAGCACCTAACATTTCTCCTCTTCTATCCATGGATTATGAGCCATCCATGCTGGTGTTCCAATGTTTTATGGATTCAACACTTTCCATGGACATGGAAGTTGCGGGAACACTTGATTAGCCTTGACATGCCATGCCGCAAATAGCTATCATTCCTCTTCATAGGCTCGGGCCCTGACCTCTCCTCATTTTGCCTGGATAGATTATGTAGTAATAGGAGTTTCATGATAGATGCTGAATGATTGTGCCTTCTGCTCTACATGTTCTGCATTAGGTCCTTGGCCTCTGCCTCCCCCTCGTCGTTCAATTGCACCTAGAGAAGGTCCTCCTTGTTGTCCTCTTTTAGGGGCCATCTATAATCACACAAAGATCAATTGTTAGTAAGGTTATTGAAAAAATTTCAATGATTTCATACCTTACTCCTTGCCTATAATAAATGTTTAATTCTTTGCTTAGTATGATTTTAGAGTTAGAAATTTTTTCAAAGAAGTTGCCCTAAAAGTTTAATGTTAGACCTGGTTTATTTAGGTGACACATAAAAGGACCTGGTTTTTTGGAACATTTGATAAAATAATGACAAAGAAAAGAAGAGATTTGGCAATGAAGTACTCAGAGGGTATAAGATGATGTGGTGGTGTGCAACAAGTACAAATTACAAAAGTCATGCAAGTGAGTCCTCCCCAAAGCAGGTTCCCACCTATAATGCCCTTGCGTAACCACACCTTAAAATGTCTGTAGGCACTAGAAGGGTTAAATGTAATCTATGTCAATGCAAAAAAACACACACATGTTGATACCACCATGATGAGATATGAATTAAATGCTATACAAGACACAAGTCACAATTACATGAACAACGAGATGAGGTGAATTGTAGAAGGGACTGCAAAGATTAGGACATGAGGTAACTGACTCTGGGCATAATGAATCTTTAGTGTACGACATGATTAATGTGTCATTTTCCCGTTGCTCCAAAATCAAGACTAAGTCCATTCCTCCGATTAGTGACATCACATTATTTCATCCCATGATGGACAACCATAAGAGCATCATGATAGCAAGGCGTATGATCACTTGGCATTTCATTCAAGGGAGGAGTGACTTTTGCTTTATGGCACACATGTTTTTTTTTCTTTGTTCTTTTTGTGTGGCCACTTTGGCACACACACTCTTTTTTTTTTTTTGAATGCTTAATCTAGAGAAGCCACCTACCTTTAGGCATGGGTGCATGTCTTTCCAATGGGACCCCCTAGGATAGCATTGGAATTTCTTGATTGCGTGCCTTTTGACTACTCTTACTCCCATTTCTCATTTTATCTACAAGGATCTTAGTACAACCAAGCTTCATAGTAACTCCCATAAATGTTACCAAAGAGAATCCACAAGTCCCCTTGACGTCACACCCTAATCATTCCCTCTTGGTCTATCCTTCTTCACTCTAGGCATAATGAGCACAAAATTACTTTTAAGTTTCAATGCTATTAAGAGTATCATTGTACCCAAAGTAGAACCTCTTATTAATAGAATGGGTGGGTGGATGTGATGGGCTTGCTATCTAAGTAATTAGTCACCTAAGACTTAATAGCATAGAAAAACACCTCAACCAACGAGTCACATGAGTGTTTTATTCCTAGATGAGATTACTCATAAAAGGTAAAAAGATAAAAAGACAAAAATGAAAAAATATTAAACAATAAGTTGAAAAGTGAAAAACTGAAAAACAAAAATTTCAAAATTAAAGAAAATGAAAAATATTTATTAATCCTACTTGTTATTAGAATGGGAAGTATTCCCCATAACTAAATAGTTGAGCATGGCTAGGATTAATAAATGAAGAATTGGGATCCTTGCATGTTGGAAATGTTGGAACTTGGTCATACTTGGGGTTCACACACTTGATTATAGTAAACATAGTGGGGCAATTTATAAGATGTAGGCAATTGATGAGTGGTTGACCCACTATGACACCCATGACCATAAGACAGTATGCAAGGATTGATCTATCTCCCTCAGTGGCTATATTCATTGGGTCGTATGGTTGTTGGAGTATTGATTGGTGTCCCAAAGAAAGTAACATGAGGTGTTCAATTCGAGGAGGGAGCTACATCACAGTGTTGGACTTGTGCTAGGTTAGAGGATACAGTGGGCTCAGAATTATGCTGTCCCTTCTTACAGTCATGTCTAAAGAAGGGACGCCTTTGATGTTGTGGAGGATTCCCATTGCTATTGATAGTAGTAGCAAAAGTAACATTCATGGGTTGATGTGCTGGTGCAAAACCCTTTGGAACACTTGGTAGTGATGTAGAAGGAGGTGAAGGATGAGAATTTTGAAATTGCAGAGAAGTGTAAGGTATCCAAGGTGGTGGTTGTGCTGGAGAGGATATAGGTTGATAGTATTGAGGAGAATGATAATAATGTGGTGAGATAGAAGATGTTGACTTATTTGTGGAAACAATCATGGGCCCTTGTTGATTTTTGGGCCTATTGAGATTTCTCAGCATTCTCCCATTTAGCTAACTCCCTTTCTTCTTTTCCTACCTACTTAATAAGCTCTTGGAGTTGGTGGGTTCATAGCTCATATAGCTGACCTCGAGCATACATCCCTAGGGTCTCCCTTGTTTCATTACGGAGCCCATAAATAATGTGGTACATTAACCTCTCCTCGGAGAACTCATGGCTTGGGCAGCTGTTTAACAATGCATAATATCTTTCTAAGGCCATGTCCAAGGGTTCATGTTGCTCTTGTTTCCACTCTTGGATTTGTCTCCTCAATGCTGACACTTTTGCATAAGTTTGATATCTTTCATTGAAGAGCTCTACCATTGTTGGCCAACGTTGGATTGATTTTGGTTTTAATGACCTATACCATACTTTTGCTTGGCCAACAAGTGTCATAGGAAATATCTTAATCTTTTTCCACCCATTATCAATGTTGTTCCATGAACAAGAATCGTAGAAGGCTTACAAATGTTGTTGTGGATCAAAATCGTAGCCTCCTGAAAACGTAGGAAAGTTGTTTAAGTCAAGCCTAGGTAAACAACTTTCCTTATGATGCTTGCAGGATATTCAAATAGCCTCTTCTATTTGTGTTAGGCTTGTAGTGGCTAGTAAGGGTTCATCATCACTGGGTAGGTTATGCATTCATGAGTTGAAACGATGTTGTCTTCATTTATGTTTATAGGAAACCCATACATTAGATTGGGTACTCCAAACTTCATCTTCATCATCGTATAATTCATTGGTTCTCCAATGAATTTCCTTACTGTTTGTTGCATTATCATAGTCTTGTGAGAAAGATATTTTTTTTTGAATTTTTGTGTGACTTAATTGAAATTAATTTCTTTTCTAAAAGATGTATCATGAATACTTTGTTACAGTGATCTTGTATGATGTAACCAATCTAAGTAACTAGCACCATCCCTGGCAACAATGCCAACGATGAGTGCGAGGTACCCGTACACTCAACCATATGAATACAAGCATTTCACATGCGATCTGGTCAAACTTCGCAGATGGGCTAGTTGTGGTATCTGTATAGTTACTCATTGATTGTAGTTTATTGTCTTCCCACCTGGACTAGTATTTGCTTTGTCACATATGGTTTAGTCTAGAGTGAGGTATATGATATGTTCCTAACTAATGCTACTCCTAAAGGTAATGGGAAATAACTTTAACTAAGCTAAGAGGAAAAGGAAGAGAGGAAGCTAAGCTAAGAGGAGATAGGGGAAGAGAGTCTAGACTAGACTAAGTGCGATGATCATCTATTCCTTAATCATCTGTACACATATTGGACCTCATGCATAACTACCATTGGGATTACCAAGCGCATGGCCTAGCTATGCTACTAGGGTACCAAGTAGTCACACTTAAGTGCTGGTGATTAAGTCGTACTCATTCCACATTTAAGGAGTTTAGGGTGAAGAGATATTAACTATGAAAGCAATAAATAATAATAATAATTAAATAATTAAACTAATTGAATGCTGAAATGATGAAGTAATCTCGATCTTTATTCAGGTCATGTGCATGTCCAATTATGTCACACTCAAATAAAGGATGCCATACAATTACAATCATCACATTGCGGGCATGCACTGAGAAATAATTCTAACTCTAAGAAGGAAAAACTACAAGAGTTTGGGTATGCGATATTGTGTTAGGTTGTGATATTGGATATCTGATATCGAGGGTCTGATATCGAGACTCATCAAATAATAGAGGCCCAATATCAGGGAGTTTGATAACAAGACCCATCATATAATAGGGCTCCAATAATAGGACTTGACAGATCATGACTCATTAGCAGGAATCATAAGGAAAGCCTTCCCAACTTTCCCAAGTTTTTAGGAGGCTATGATTTAAACAACTTTCCCAAGTTTTCAAGAGGCTATGATTTAGATCCACAACATCATTTACAAACCTTCCATGATGCTTGTGTATGGAATAATATTGATAATGGGTGGAAACAACTTAAGCTCTTTCCTACGACACTCGTTGGCCACGTAAAAGGATAGTATAGGCCCCTAAAACCAAAATCAATTTGACGTTGTTCAACAATGGTAGAACTCTTTAATGAGAAATATCAAACTTATGCAAGAGTGTCATCCTTGAGGAGACAAATCCAAGAGTGGAAACAAGTGCAACATGAACCCTTGGACATGGACTTAGAAAGATATTATGCATTATTAAACAACTGCCTAGGCCTTGGGTTCTCTAAGGAAAGGCTAATGTACGACATCATAGATGGGCTCTGTAATGAAACAAGGGATACCCTAGGGATGTATGCTTGAGGTCAACTATATGAGCTATGAACCCATCAATTCCAAGAGATTATTAAGTGGGTATCAAAAGAAGAAGGATAAATGGCTAAGTGGGAGAATGTTGAAAGCTCTCAATGGAACGAAAATCTTGGATTAGCAAAGGTCCATAATCATGAAGAGGAGAAATTAACTCAAGGAGGTGGAATCATCTTTACCAATATTACAATCACTAGATAAAATTGAGACAAAGATCAATAAGATGATGGATTGGATACATGAAAAATGTGGAGAATATACCAACATTATTGGAGGTAGAGTCCTGAAAAACCAAGAAACAAGATGGAATACCACTAGACAATCAGAGAGAACGGTTGAAGAGAATAAGAACTCAACTACCAATCATACATATCAATGCAACATTTTCCTGTACAATCACCCCAAAGGCCAATGCCCAATCTTATCACATTTACATGAGCATTGGGGAAGAATGTTACATCTAGAGTTCATATATAAATACTGTGTTTGATCATAGTGGCAACAATCCTAGTCATGGGGGAGGCCACCCCCAAACTGGTTACACCCTTCATACCATCCGAACCCAAATGTTTATCAATTCCAACATCCTATTTCCCCAACCAAGTCAACATCCTCTATCTAACCACATTATTACCATTCTCCTCAATATCATCAACCCATATCCTTGCCAATAGGATCACCACCTTGGGTACCTTACACTACTCCTTAATTTCAACATTCTCATCCTTCACCTCCTTCTATATCGCCACCAATTGTGCCCAAACGATTTGCACCACAGCATCAATCCATGAACATTACTTGTGCTTATACTATCAATAGTAGTGGGAACCCTCCACAACCTCAAAGGTATTCCTTCTTTAGACATGATCGTAGAAAGGGATAGCACAATTCTGAGACCACTACATTTTCCAGCTTAGTACAAGTTCAACATTCTGGTGCATCTTTCTCCTTGAATCCAATGCCTCGTGTTACCTTATCAGGGCCATCGATCAAAACTCCAACAACTATGGGGCCCAATGAATATAGCCATATAGGGAGACATGTCGATCCTTGCATACCATCTTATGGTCAAGGGTGCCATAGTGGGTCAACTCTGTATCAATTAAACTCATCTTCTCACTTGCCCTACTATGTCAGCTTTAATATAGTGTGTGCACCCTAATTTGGATACATTCTAACCATGACATCAAAAGACACCCAATGGTTTGGATATGACCAAGTCCCAATATTTCCAAAATGCATGGATCCAACCCTTCCATTTAGTAATTCTCGATATGATCAAAAGTTTAGTTATGGGGTATATCCCCCATTCTAACAAGCAGAATTAATAAATGTTTTTCCTTTTCTTTAATTTTACAATTTTTTTTTTAGTATTTCATCTTTCAATTTGTTGTTTTATCTTTTTATTTTTTTATTTTTTTTATCTTTTTATGGGTAATCTCATCTACGAATAAAACACTCATGTGACTCATTAGTTGAGGTGTTATTCTATGCTATTAAGTCTTAGGTGACTAATCACTCAGACAACGAGCCCATCACATCCACATACCCATTCTATTAATAAGAGGTTCTACTCTAGGTATGATGATATTCTTGACATCATTAAAACTTAAAGTAATTTTATGCTCATTATTCCCAAAGCAAAAAATGATGGACTAAGAGGGAACGGCTAGGGTGTGACATCAAGGGGACTTGTGGATTCTCTTTGGTGACATCTGTAGGAGTTACCATGCAACCTAGTTGTACTAAGATCCTTGTAGATCTAATGAAAAATGGAAGTAAGAGTAATAAAGGCACTCAATTAAGGAAACCTCGTTCTATTCTAGGGGGTCCCATTGGAAAGACATGCATCCATGCCTGAAGGTAGGCAACTTCTCTAGATTAAGCATTCAAGAAAAAGTGTGCCAAAGTGGCCAATAAAAAAGTGACAAAAAGATCAAGACAAGTGTGCTACAAATTTCCAATCACTCCTCACACAAAATGCTAAGTGATCATATGCCTTGCTATCATGATGCTCTTATGGTTGTCCATCATTGGATAAAATAATTTGATGTCACTAATTGGAGGAATGGACTTGGTCTTCATTTTGGAGCGATAGGTTAATGACACATTAATCATGTCCTACACTCAAGATTCATTGTCCATTGGGTTAGTTACATCATGTCTCAATCTCTGCAATCGAATTGGACCACCTAATCAAATTGGGCCCAATATTAAAAATTTTAGGGGACATTTTCATAAAATTTCCTAACTCTAAATCACACGGAATAAGAAGCAAATTTATTTAAGGCAAGAAGTAAGGTATAAATCATATCTTGTAAGCAACCTTAATAATGATCAGCCTTGTATGATTGCAGATGGCTCCTAAACATGGACAATAAGGAGGACCCTCTCAAGGTGTGCTCAAATGACCAAGGAGACACAGAGACTAAGCATCTCCCAAGGAATGTGCAAAGTATGAGACACAATCATTCAACATCCATCAAGAGCCTCCTACTACTATGCAATCAGGACAAGTGGAAGGAGGAACGGTTGAAGTGCTTGAATAGGGACAACATCTCACGTTGTCCTTAAAATGCATGCAAGAAATCCATGAAAGGTCCATGTTAACAATTGTGATCATGGAACTAAACTTTGGACCTTTCACAGAGTTTGCTCCGAGGCCATTAGGGACCAACTCAAAGGGTCTCCATTATGGCCCATCCTCTCTGAAAGTGGTGCCTAGTACCTAGGCAAAACATACCAATTTTGGTATAATAAAGAAGAAGGAACCACAGTTGACATTGGTGGTGTGTCTATAGATTTTTCTACTAAGGCCATTTCAAAAGTGTTAAACCTTCTGAATATAAGGCCAAAAGTTTCTCACCTATCCACTCAATCCGATGCTGATGCACGAAGAATTTGGTTGGCCAGGGCATAAGGCAAGGAGGACAAGACATATGGAGAGTTGATGCTGGAAGAAAGAATATATTTCAAGATTGGCACTTATCACATCTTCCCCATGAAAGGATTAAACAAAATCTCAACGTATGCGGTAAGAGGAAGTGCGATATTGATGGGCAAAGTAAATGCTAACATTTCCCATATGTATCTCATGGAGATCTTGAGGGAGTTTGAAGAATGTAAGATAAGGAAGTTCATGTTGCCCTTTCCTTAACTCATCAAGAAGCTGTGTAGGCATGCTAGAATTTTGGGGTACACCAATGGTGTTCCCAGAAGAGCCCAAAATGCTTTGTTTGTTGAGTTGTTGAAGCCACCAGCCCCAAGGAAGAGTGTTGGTGAGATGTTGGAGCTAGAATAAGAATAGACATTGGCGCCCACTACAACTCAAACTACAAGGCCTAGCCAACTCCTAAGTACAAGGCCTAGTCAACAACAAGGAGCAGGGCCTAGCACAAGCCAATGAGACCAACCACACCACCACCGTAGGATTATCGACCATCAATGAGCCATCTCAGGGCCATCGCTGAGACGATCAATTGGGGAAGTTGTAATGATGCCAATCTCTTTCATGTCATTGATGATGTTGTACAGTCCATAATTTCTATAGATCATGCACAAGGTGAAGTTTCCATTCAAACAGGAGGAGAGGAGATGCATTGGTCGCAATAGATTTCAAGGAACGCTGCATCCTTCCAAGTGCAACTAGAGACTGGTGAAGAGGCTACAGTACTAGTCATGCAGAGGTGGAGTTGGCAAGACTCCAAGAGAGTCTCGTTACCCTGCAAGTTGCATAGTGGGATCCATCTCAATTCATTCCCGTAGACCAACTGAACACTTTTAGGATAGAGTAGCTCAATAAACTATTGGCAGATAATAAAAGAGTGGCAAAGGAGAAGGAGAAGGTTGATTGGGATGCTTCCAAGGTAGAAGCACAAACATACGTGCATGCCAAAGCACTCAAGGCCTTGTAAGAAGAAAATAAACAACTCACTATAGATAATCTTCAGTTGACCACTGCGGAGAAATAGAAAAATGTTCTCGAAGAAAATTTCCATCAATTAGAAGAACAGTTGGTCAGGGTCAACTAAGACATGAATCACTTGGCTAGAGATAATTGAACTCTCTCAATGGATGAGGTACAAATAATTCATCAAAATACCGCCATTGAAATAAGCACGTGAAAAAATGAGGCCAAGCGACATGAAAAATTAAAAGAGAATTTCAGAGACCAAGTGGGGATGTACAAGCAAGTCATCGAAAAAGAGATCCATATGGCCAAGGTCCATATTAACACCTTTGGCACTCAATGCACTGATTGATAGGCCATATTGAACACATATGCATTCATCCACCAGGCACAACTCAAAAGATGGGACTTGCAAATCCAAGATCTTATAGAGTACATGGAATTGGAAAACTTGCGATATGCTAACCTAGCCATGTTAATAGCAAGACGCTTGAGAATAGAGCTAGAGAAGTAAGTAGCTACCACCTATGCTAAATACGAAACAGAATTTGCAGAACACAAGAAAACATTGCAAAGGCTAGAAGTTGCAAATTTTGAGTTGGATGTGGTCAAGGCTAGCTACCAGGGGTAGAAAGATGTAGTGGCAGACTTGGCTTGATGGCTTATAGATTACTAGGATACAAAGATAAAGACAAAGCCTACGAGGAGGAACGACGGCTGTTTGCAACCTGGTACGTCAAAGTAAATCAAATGTTTCCGCAACTATCATGTCCATGGAAAGTGTCAAAGCCATCAAACATTGGAGCATCAGCATGGATGGCACAGGATCCCTGAACTAAAGAGGAAAACCTCTAGGCATTCCTTTAGAGCCATCAAATCCCAAGACCTAGAGCACAAGACAAGGGGAAGTGACCCATGGAGGAGCCACTGCCACCTAGAACCACATGAGTTCTGATAAAATTTTGCAATTTTGTAATTTTGTGTTCGTGTCCCAATTTTTTTCTATTCAATTATTCACTATGGCATGAATAATTCCTATTCAATCAATAATCCCATACCTATCCATTGTGTAATCAATAGGGCTTGTTCTCATTTTTTTTGACTCAAGGATGAGTTTTCATTCAGTCATTGGGGTATGATGAATCATGATTCATTAGGCTCTAATATCGGACCCACGATATTGGATCCACGATATCGGGTACACGATATCATGACCTAAATGACGATATCAGATACATGATGTTGTGACTCTTGTACAGGCCTATAAATACACATGTAGGCACACAGAGGGAGGGAGTAGTTTTAGTTAGAAGTTAGTTTTCATTTTTAGTTCTTCTCAACCCTTTCTCCTAGTGCATGCCCATAGTGTGATGATTGTAATTGTACGGCACCTTTATTCGAGTGTGATGTACTTGGACACACATATGACCAAAAATAAAGATCAAGATTACTTCATCATTGTAGCATTCACTTAGTTTTATTATTATTACTTTCTTAATTAATACTTCTTTACCCTTAACTCCTATCCCTGTTATTAAACATGGTTTGAGTACGACTTAATCATGAGCATTTAAGTGTGACTACTTGGTATCCCGATAGCATACCTAGGATATGTGCTTGGTAATCCTAGTAGTAGTCATACATGAGGTTCAAGATGTGTATGGATGATTAAGGAATGGATTCTCATCGCACTTAGGCTAGTTTAGATTATCTCCCCCTATGTCCTATTAGCTTAACTCTCTCTCTCTTTTCCTCCTAGCTTAATTAAAGTTATTTTCTATTACCTCTAGGTGTAGCACTAGTTTAGGACTACATCATACACCTCACTCTAGAATAAATCATACATGACAAAGCAAATACTAATCCATGTGGGAAGATAGCAAACTTCAATCAATAAGTCACTATCTAGATACCACAACTAGCCCATCTTTGGAGTTTGATGGGATCGTGCATGAAATGCTCGTATTCGTATGGTTGAGTGTAGGGGTACCTCGCCACTCATCATATGCTTAGTACTCAACTATATGATCTACAAGTGATGTGATAGATTATGTCATAATTTGTTGCTAGACTAGTGTTAAGTGTTTAACTTGTTAGATGATCACAAATTGTTATCTTCCAAAATAAACTCATGATTGAACTTTTTTTTGTATAGAAAAGGCTAGCTGTGGCATATGATCATTGATATGATATTGACCATATTCTAAAATATATAAAATATATGAAACTATATTAACTTTCTAATTAACTAAATGGGAGTAATAAATCCTAAGCTAGCCTATGATGATACATTTCTATTTGTGCTCTTGTGTAGTATACATAATGTACTTGAAAATTTTCTAAGAATCACAAATCTTTGTTGCATAGGTTATTATGTATTATAAGCTTACACAAACAAAGGAATCCAAGGAAAGTAGGGAATTAGGTATTATTAGGTAAGGATTCTTCTAAACCACATCTTATATTAGCAATTTTTCACCAAAATGTTACTTAGGTAATAACATTTTGGTTGAAAAAATTTGAAAATACAAATTCAAAAAAATATTTTGGAAAAACTTCTTAAAATAAAGCTTTGAAAACAATTTTTTTATGCATATAAATAGGCTTGACATTTCCTTGACCAAATGGAAAATGGTTTAAAAAGTAAAAAATTTATTTTCCCCATACATAGGCTAAACTATTAAGACTTTACTACAAATACATCTACCCATGAGGTAGATAATTTTAGGAGAAGAAAAGTTTAAATTTAAACCTATTGAGGTTTTAAGAAAACAACTTACCATTAAGTGATAGAAATTAGGATGAAGATTTATTCAAAATAATCATATCCAATAATATTTTTCTTTTATTTTTTAAAATCAAATGAAATTGGAATAGTAGGGAGAATCATTTGATCATTAGCTTCCAAGTAGTTAATACTTGATTTCATTTCAATGTGTTGCATCTACATATGCATCCATGATTAATGGATGGATTAATGGATCATGAAATCAATGAAGGTCATGTGTGATCTTCCTCTTCCTTCTTTATTAGAGTTCCATGCCATGGAAGACAAGTGGAAAGTGTCCCCAATTTCACAAACCAATGATACAAAATTATACAAACCATAAAATTCTAAACCACAAGAAGAAGTTAGGAAAACTTTCCCTTCTAAAATAACTCTTAAAGATAATAAAGTATTCCACATTTTAGATTCCAACTTAGGGGTTGCAAATATGGATAAAAATTGAAATCAAGCTTGGTTTTACTAAAAAATAAAAACATTACTCAGTAATGTCTTCTTTTAAACATTTATTTTTTATCAAATTAAAGCTTTAATTTCATCTATAATATGAAAATAACAAAAAAAATTTATTCATTTTGGATTGTTGGTTAGGTTTTGTAAATAACAAAATTCATATATTAAGTTTAGAAAGTTACTTAGGTTATGTAATGATCACAATTAAAAAGGTTTAAGATCCTTCAAATTCAAGAACACATATGAACAAACACAATCAGCAATATGTTATTTTATTACCAATTTCAAATATTTGGATGTTGAAACCCAAAATAAATTAACTTCTTCTTTGATTTGTGATTCTCAATGTCATGCCATGATCAAAATAAGCATTACTAGGTAACGAAAATATTGATCTTTTAGTGGAGGTGGGAAGTGCCAAAGACAAAAAAATTTTCTTCTACAAGCCAATTGTTTGAAGTTTTGTTGATCTTCTTCTATTCTATTGATATTACATGCAATACTATTCGATTCAATAGGTGATCCTTCAAGTTGAACCACCACTTCTTTGCCATTCTACAAATTGTTTGATGATTTATATGAATCTATTACTTAACAAATTTTTAAAATGTATGTTTTCATAAAAACTCTAGGTTATTTATCTTATTCCTTAAGTTTTTTGAGTCATTTAAATCTGGTTTGGAATGAGTGACGTTTGGATGCTAATGAGTGGTCAATGTTCCCTACACCCAACCATATGAATGATAAGTGTGTGTATGTGATTCAATTGAATTCCATGGATATTGGGACTAATAATATTTTAAATAACTAAGCATTATGTTTTGATCATTATTTTCTCAATCATCACTTGTGTTAGCTTGATTGATATAATTAAGTATGATTAGGGCATAAGATAATTCTAGTTTTAGTATTGTATTTTTATTATCAAAATATTAAAATGATGAAGAGAGGAAAATATTAATTTCTAATCTATCTATGTCAGTAAGAGTAGACTAAGCTATCCTAAGCATAGAGCATATGTTCCCACTCCCTATACTCCAACTTGAACTTATATCAACGCTGCTTGGTTACTAGTGTCTACTACTGGGCATACCAAGTATTCATAGCTAGGATAACCAAGCATTAATATATCATGCTTGAAGTGGTTGTACTCACATTGTTATGAAATAATATATTAATTTCTAAGTATAGGAAAGTAAAATGCATTTAAATTAAAGTGTTTGAAAATAAAATAAGTTCTAATTCGAGTGCTGTAATGGAAGGAATTAATCTTCATTTTATTATCTTCATGTAGAAGTATTGAGGTAAATCATGCACATGAATAAAAATATGTACAATTAACGCAATCCATGTTGCCAACTCAGTTTGACTAATTTCTACTAAAACAAACTACAAAAGCTTCACTACAACCAAAGATGCAATAAATGTAGATGGTGCATGCATTTATATAGGCTTCAAGTGTACTAGCATCAATGTATATGTGTCAATATATCCAAAGATATGTCAACGGCGATATTTCAATGAGGCTACATCGATGCATGCCAGTCAACGTAATCAACTGAAAGATAATTCATCAAATGGTGTCTATGTTCATTATTTATCAAACTCAATTTTTTTAGGTAGAATTTTTTAATTTGATGATGGTTTCTAAGACCCTTGATATCAATGTTTTTAATCATAATTATGCTTTATTAATTATTCAAATGGACTTTCTCTTTTAATACACCATCTTCTAAATTTTTAAGGGCTCTTTATTTTGTTGAATTACCAAATCTTCCATTGATTTTAAAAAAAAATTGAATTGGATATTGTCTCTCAAGTTAGGTTAATCAATCATTCTAAAAATCTTTTAGGTCATTTTCCAATTTCTCTTAGATTGGAATTTGATTTTAAATCTCCAATTCAACATTATGAGCTTTTCTATATGAATACATATTTATTTCTTACTCTTTCTAGAGAAGGTATTTTAACATTTTTATGGAATGCATAAATGAGACTCCTCAATGAGTCAAGTTGGATTAACTAGTGGTTGTGTGCTATGTGTTGTGTTTGAAATTCTAATTGTTGGTTAGGTAAGTAATATGCAAAGAGACAAAGGGATATTGAGAAAAAAATTTGCGATGAAATTCAACAGATCAACATTGTATTACAAAATGATTCCTTTAATTTTATTTTTCAATAATGACTTGCCTATGTTCACTCAAGAAAACAGAAATGAGATATGCATAATGCTAAGTGTGCTATGATCAAGAGCCATCTTAATTAGTTCAAAGTAGAGGAAGCACCATGCAAGTTATTTTTTAAATTCTTAAAAGATAAAGGTAGTGTTGAATTGTAATTTTCATAGGCCCCGATATCTAAGCACAAGTGATGATATCAGATACTCGATATTGTGGGGTCTATTTTTGCTTATAAATATGTGTGCACCCATTGTGTATTTGGCATATTTTGATCATTTTTTAGCTCAACTCTTGCAATTTGTTTCTGTAGTCTTAGAGAATAATTAGTGAGTGCTTGCAGTATGGATATGAGTCAATTGTACAATGTCTTATTCGAGTGGTCATGTACCTAGACACATTTCATGAATGACAATAAGATCAAGATGGATTATTATTCATTGCAACACTTTGACTTAGATTAAATTTACTTTTAATGCAATTTCTATTCCATGTACTTAGTTAATATTTACATTTCATGGAAGTTAATGAATTGGAAAAATGAGCATGACCAGTTTTGAGCATAAACACGTATTCTCTTGGTAATCCCAATAGTGGATACGTGGGTTCAGGATGTGTACGGAAAATTGGGAATAGACACTCAGTGCCTGTAGGCTAGTTTAGAGTTTATCTTTCTATTGTTAATTAGATTAAATAATTGATTTCTCTATCTTTTTAGGAGTAACATAAGGCCAAAATAACATCAACAATCATATGCCTCACTTTTCACTAAACCATACATGACAAAGCTACCACTAGTCCAAGTGAGAAGATAGTGAACTGCAATCAAGGTATAATGATCTAGATGCCACTACTAGTCTCATTCATGGAATTCAATCAGATCATGTGTGAATGCTTGTGATTTGTATGGTTGGGCATAGGGGTTACCCACTGCTCATCATTAGCATCCTTGCTAGGTATGGTGCTATTCATATAGATTAGTTATATCATACACAATCACTATAAACATATTAATGATCTAGATGCCATGACTAGGCCCATCCATAGAGTTTGACCAAATCATGCATTAACTCTTGTGATTTGTATGGTTGGGCATAGGGGATACCTATCATTCATCATTGGTGCTATTTAGGACAGTTTCTAGGTACATTGCCACTTGAATAAGATGCCACACAATTGACTTAGAGCCACACTGTGAACACTCACTTACTATTTTCTAAGACTATAAAAAAAAAGACTACAAGATTCTACCTACAAAATGACCAAAAGATGCCAAATACATTAAAGGCATATATGCATATTTATAGGTGAAAATAGACCCCACGATATCAAGTATCTAATATCACTACTTGTGCTCCAATATTGAGGATCTAATATCAAGGCCTATGCAAAATATGATTCATCATACCCCAAGATTGAATGAAAACTTGTCTTCGAGTTAACAAGATAGGATCAAGATTTCTTTACAAAATTGAAAACGTACAAGATTATTGATTGACTCTCACTACTAAATGACTTTAAGTTCTACATTACAAAATTTTATTTAAGTGGATGCAGATAAAATGAAAAAGTGACAAAAAGATTGGATAGACATTGAAGGTTACAAAATTTGCAGAGGTCTTCAAAAGTCCGCTGAAGATATTTCTTCTTATTGCTGCTAGCAATGGCAGATTTCCTACCTTGATTGTTATGTTGATGCTTCTCTAGTTATGTAGAACATTCTTGAAGGATGAATTGGAATTTCTTCTCATTATCCCATCAATCTAGCAATCATGCAATGTTTGAGTTGTTATCTTGTATGTGCTATGATTTGTCCATGGGCATATCCTCTATTATCCCTCTCTTAGCATCATTTTTTGCTCAGCAAAAGACCTTCTTCCTTAGCCATTTCATTTAGCATCACCTACAGTCACCAAAGGATCAACATTAGTTTTGGTAAATTTTCCTTAAAAATTAACCATTTTCATATCCCTTAGTTTACGTTTAAGCATAAGATTATGATAGCGTGCTATGCTCAAGGCTATGAGGTAACTAAAATCATGAATCTGTTCACATTATTTTGATCAATTACTATTAGTTACCATAATGTTTGAAAATGGGATGTTGAGAAAATTTCAAAAATTTCAAAAATTTCAAAGGAGACATCCCTAGCCCCCATGACTAATAAGCGTAACTCTGTAAGTGCACAAGTTTCGAACAATGAAAACCCAAGGTCTAATGTAGAATATGGCCAAGAAATTTTAAATTTGAAGAATATAGAAATAAAAAAGTAGGAAAATTTAATTGAAACTATTGAGAAGTAGTTCCAAAATCGTGCATAAATTCATAGAAACCGTCACTGATGTTCTAGAAAATGTGAAGGTTAGTTCAAAGCCATGATCAACAAAAGTTATGCAAGTGGGCCCTCTCCAAAGTAGGCTCCTACCATAATGCCCTTGCATAACCACTTCTATAGATGTATGTGGGCGCCAAAAAAGTTAAATGTAGACCATGTCTTTGCTCTAAATGACACACAACTAACTTTCTTGGGATGTTGTACTATACTACACAAAACCAAAAGGCTCATAATCACATGCAGCAATGAGGTGAATGAATGGGATGAGAAGGGATTATAGAGATGGGGATGTAAGGTGCTTTACCATGTTCGCAATAGGTTCTTGTATCAAATGTGATTAAAATTATTGTCATACATATCCATCCAAGATTAAACTAAGTCCATATCATTAATAATGACCTTGCATTAATCTGTTTCTTTCTACTGACCACCATGAGTCCACAACCATCACAAAGAATAATCATCACTCCAAAAAGAGAAGAAAAGAGAAGAAGGAAGGAAGAACCTTGGTTAGAGGGGAGCCTTCAAGCATAGGTAACATGTCCTTCAAGCCCCATAACCAATGCTTGTAGTTAATTATTATTATGTCCAAGGGATGTACTTTGAATTCCCATTGTTGTGATTATTATGTCTAAGAGGTATGCTTTGAATTCTTATTATTGTGTATTTTTTTCAATTTTAGATTTTATGGATTTTTGGATGGGAACCACACCATACAAATACTTTTAGCTTCCTTTTTATTGGTTGATGGAGGAGTGATGATATATTCCAAGAGGAGTCATAAACCACATGAAGGAAGTCAAGAAAAGAACCCAACAAGTTCCCTTGAGGTTAAACCCTTTGTTATTCCCACTTGGTCATTCTCTCTTTCTTTAAGATACAATGATCATTCATTAATTTTAGTTTCATAAAAGTGGAACCAAATTGTTTCCATGATAAAGATATTTTATTCATAAAACTAGAGGGATGGATCAGGTAGTCTCACTACTTTACTGAATTACTTACCTAATCATCTTCATAGCATATAACAAGAACCCATCACATAGCATTGACTTCTACATCATGACTTAGCAATATTATTAACAAAAACATAAAATCCATTCATAACCATAAATAAAATGAATTAAGAAAATAAAAAATTATAAAGAAAAGAAAAGAAAAATATCAAGAATTGAGAAAATTTTGAAAGAAATGGAAAAATGATAAAGAATTGTAAAATAAAAAAGTGAAAAGCACTTATTAGTTCTTGAACTAGGATGAAGCATCTTCCTCACAACTAATCTTATGGTTGCACATTTGGCAGATGGACCACACAATCCCCTAGTTATACACCACCAATTTCCCATCTATCACCATTACTAATTTAATTAATCACATGGTAGCACATCTAACATTCGTGATAGTCTTGTTTAGATCATTCAGAGACATATCTTTGTTAGGAATTTAAGGTATTTCCATTTTGGGGATCCAAATGTCTTTTCTTCTTCTTCTTGATTTTTTTTTTAATTCTTGAGTCTCCATGTTTAATATCCTCTTTTGATGTATAATCAGAATGTAAGAAATTTGTGTCTCAGTCCTCTGTTTAGTCTATTTCCTTAAGTCTAGAATTACTAAGTGGATCAAAGGATTCCATGCATCTTTGAAACAATTTTATACTTTTGTTTTCATGCCAGTGAGTGTCCTCTAGTTTAGTGGCTACTATGTAGAATTTTTTTTGCTTCCACACTTGTTTCTGAACTTTATGATGGGTCAGTATAGGGGTTGTGTTAATATTTTGAACTTTCAATCCACAATTGCATTTTTTATTATTAGTGATGCTTGGATTCTTCTATCTCTCTATAGTGATTGGTTTATTTTTTATGTCTTGTGTTGGAGTGGTGATGGTTGTTGGCTTTTGTGTATGATTAGGAGATTATTTTTGTGAGGAAAGGTGTTGTACTAGATTGGCCTTATGCGAGTTTCAATGCACTAGTAGGTCTTTGATTTTTGTTCTTGTGTGAGGAAACTACCTAAATAAAGAATATTTCCAAGGTTGTGATTGATATCCACTAGCATTATCATTTCTTTGTATGTTCATAGTACAAGTGGCATTCTTTCATTCATGTTGTGATGCCAAACCTTCTTGTGTTATTGGCGGTGATATGTAATGGAGGGAAGTATGAGAATATTAAGAATATGATGGAGGATGAGAGGCATGAGGTGGTTATTCTTTAGAAGATGTTATGGGTTGATGATATTTGGGAGAGTGATAGTAGTGATTTGAGGTAGAGGAAGTAGAACTAGTTGGGAAAATAGATTGTTGAACATAATATTCGTACAAGTCTAGCTGGTAGTAAGGGTAGTGCTAGCTTGATGATGGCCTTCCCCATGACTTTGGATTTTGCCATTGCAGTTGATAGTAGTTTTGAGGCTAATAAGAAGTCCCATTAGGATAGTACAATTGGTTGTAGGACTATCTATAATTATCTTGTGAATAAGGTAACTTCCTAGACATTTGCTTTTGTACAAACTTGGGATTCAAAGCAAAGGTCCCATACTCATGTAGATGTAACATGACTAGACAATAGCCCTTTGGATGGTCATATAGGTAGATGTCACATCCATCATCTTCTTCTATGTTTGAGTTTATAACCTCTTATTTCACAGCTATTTTTTCCTTTTGTCGATGAGTGTCCCCAGATGTTTCTTGGTTCTGTTTCCTCTTCTTATTTTGATCACTTGATTCTTGTTGTGTTACTCTCTCCTCTTTGGTTTTCAAATAAGTTGTAACTTTTTCATTCATAATCTCCCACATCTTATCTATCCTTGCTTCAAGCTCATCGATAGACTTTTGTATTGGCAAGGTTTGTTGTGAAATCACCTCATTGAGAGCTACCTCTTTTTCCTCATCATAGATATGGACCATCTTCTTTTAAAGAGTTGGATCCTAGTTATATATTCCTTTACATTCTTTTATTTACATAACAATCCTTCTTTTGCCACCTGCTCAATTAGACTTTGTATCTAATGGGCTTTTAATTCATATAATCTACCTTCAGCATAAATCCCAAGGATCTTCCCTATTTCATTATAGAGCCCATCCATGATGTGGAAAAGTTGCTCTTTTTAAGAGAAATCATGACCTGGACATTTATATAGTAGCGAATAGTATCTATCCAAGGCCACATATGAGAGTTCATGATTTTCTTGCTTCCATTCTTGGTTTTTTCTTCTCAAGTTAGACACTCTTGCATAGGTTTGGTATTTTTCATTAAAGAGCTCTAGCATCATGGACCATCAATGAATCGAATCTAGTTTCAATGATCTATACCAACTTTTAGCTTCATCTATTAGTATACTAGGAAAGAGCTTAAGCTTGTAAATGATGTTGTGGATTAGAGTTATAACCTCCCATAAATTTAAGAATGTTTTCCATATTGATCCATTTGATGTAGCTATTCCTTTGATGCCTTCTATATTTCATATAGTTAATTTTTATTTAATGATTATTTTATTTGTTTATGTAAGTTGTAAATATTAGTTTATTATTATTTTATAATTAGTTAATTGNTAAATATTATATAATAAGATTATATATACCTCATATAAATTATATTTTATATATATACACACACACAGGGAAGGTGGTTCTTTGTGATCGTGGTGGCAATCCGAGAATCAAGAAAAACATAGCTTGTTGCTACTACCACCATCACCGTCACCATCATCAGATAACAATGATAATGATGAAGTTCCTGAATTTTCTTGGTTGCAAGCTATCTAAGTTATCTTCTTCATTTTTGCAACATCTCTCCCATTGTTTCTAGCAAATTCATGATAACAAGAACGTTAGATTTGGCACCTACACCAAAAATAATGGATTGGTATCAAATTCTTCCGTATCCATTTATTATTAAAATACTTATTTTTAAATATCGGTATAAGCAATGGCATGGTGGAGATTGATGAGGATAAGGCACCAGCAAAGGCCATGGCAAAGAATTTTGTAGATGATAAGGAAATCAGGCAAAGCATATGACAACTGATGCTATTATGTGTGCTTTTCTATCAAATTCTCCATCAGCTCAAATCAAACCTTCTTCTTGGATGAATGTGTGGAGCATCACATACGCCTCTTTTGCCACTTCCTTGAGAATCCATATTAATTTAAAACATTAGAAAGCCAAGAATAGTAGTAGTACCGATTTTAACGGATCAGTATTGGGTTTTGCAATACCCATACATTATTATAATATTTATTTCTAACCTTGTTACAGTATAAATAAGGCATTCATCAGGCACCAAGAAAAGGGGGAGAAATTGATTATGCATACACATAAAAAAATTCATTTCTTTTGAGAAAATAGGAAAGGAGGCATTGATACCAGTAAATTCCATATCACATTGGAATTAATTATTCTTGAAAATTTTGTTGAAGATTTGTTGAGCCTTGTGGCAATTCTTGTAATTCACAATCAAAATTACTACATTGTGGAGATAGCAAGGCAAAATTGCAATTTAGGCAAGTCTCCTTTATGATATTTAATTATTATTTATAATTTCAATTTGATTTAATTATAAATATTTATTCATGAACTTATGATTAGAAGTTAGGATAAAGGTTTATAATTTTACTTATGAGTGACAGGCATAGTATGGAATTTAATTAGATTTAATTCTAACTATTTATTATCTTGATGATTTCTTTAACTTTTTAACCATTCCTCCATGGGATACGACTCGCAAGTCATTCATAGATGAGGTCATAATCTATAGAACAAAAAAAGAAAATAAATTTTAAAGGTATCCAGCACCAAATTTTGTCTAGCTCGTCAAAGAGGAAGATGAGAAACTGGAAGAATTGCCATGGCTCCTATAGTTCTCCCCATGGTCCCTTGATTTATCTTTTATAGGTTTAGAGGAGGTCCTAGGCCTTGAGGCCCTCCTTCTTCTAGGACTTTTTCCATCTCCTCTAGAATTATCTATACTAGCATAATGTAGTCCTTGTGTGCAGTATGGATTGAAATGGGCATATGAAACTCCTACTTAAGGTTGTTCACTCCAATTCTCTTCAGTATAGAACCTGTCTTCTCTCCTATGAGTGTTCTCATCATATGATGCATTATTGATCGTATGTGAAGAAGACATGGTTTTAATGTGTGTGACTTAAAATACTAATATTTTCTAAAAGATAAATCATTAATACTTTTATGCAGTAATAAGATCAAGATTGATTCTTATTCATTGTGGCACTTTGACTTAGATTAAATTTACTTTTAATGTAATTTATATTCCATGTACTTATTTAATATTTATATTTCATGCAAGTTAATGAATTGGTGGAATGAGCATGATTAGTTTTGAATGTAAACACGTATTCACTTGGTAATCTTAGCAGAATTATTGCTTGGTTCACCTTGTAGCATAGCGCTTAGTAATCCTAGTAGTAGATATGTGGGTTCAAGACATGTATAGTAAGTTGCAAATGAATACCTATTACCTATAGGCTAGTTTAGACTTTATCTTTCTATTGTTAATTAGATTAAATAATTGATTTCTCTATTATCATTAGGAGTAGCATAAGGCTAGAACAACATCAATAATCATATGTCTCACTTGGACTAAATCATACATGAAAAATCTACCACTAGTACAAGTGGGAAGACAATGAACTACGAACAAGGCATAATGATCTAGATGTCACAACTAGTTTCATCCATGAAATTCAATTGGATCATGTGTGAAAACTTGTGATTCATATGGTTGGGCTAGGGGGTACTTGATGCTTATCAAGTAGTTTACCTATTATTGACTACATGGAAGTTAATAATCAAATTAGCTCTAATCCTTTTATTATCAATGGTTTTCTTGAAAGGAATTTTCAACATATGTTTATTTTAGATTATTTTGATCATGAGGATTTTCTTTCTAATTATGATCATTTACCTAATATTAGTCATAGCAGCAACAACCATCTTCTTAAACAAGATATCTCTTTTACTAAAATTAAATACATAACATTTAGCTTGGCCAATAATAAAGCTCCAAGTTTTGATAGAATTCCCATTGAATTTTTCTAAAAATCATTAGGATATTATTGGTATGGATGTTTGTTATGTTTTTATAGAAGTTATTGAACAACATTTACTTGGACAAGAGTTAAATAGAGGAGTTATCAAGCTTATTTCTAAGGTGATCTTTCTCACATTGTTAATTGAAGTCCTATTAATCTTCTAAATTTTTTTATAAAATTTTGGTTCAATGTCTTGATAAAAGATTAAAACCAATTATTCCTCAATTAATTACTCTAGTGTAAACTAGCTTTATTAAAGGTAGATATATTCTAGATAATTTTGTTGTAGCTTAGGAGGGTAGGTAGTGGGCTAATGAGCCATGATATCACGTCCGCCCCTACGATATCGCGTACACGATATCGCAGCCCGTTGAAACATCTATAAATAAGAGGTGGCTTTCCCTATTTTATCCATCTAAATCTAGAACCTTAGCCAAACTATAGCAGTTTTACCATTCTAGAGTTAGAATAATTTCCATGTGCCCGTAGTAGGAGTCTTAAAGTGAATGGATCTTTATTCGAGCAAATTGTACCTAAGCACATATTTGTGTATGGTAATAAAGACAAACTTTCTGATAAACCTTGCAGCATGTGGACTAAGCTAAATAGGATTTAATTATTGTTAATTGTTTAAATTCTTTCCTAGATAATTAATCTCTCTCAACCCTTGACTCTCCTAGTTAAGTGCATTCAATACGACCGCTTTGAGCACGTGTGTAATGCTTGGTAACCCAGTAACGAGTAGTGTTTGGTAATCCCAGTAGCGTTGCACTGGTTCAAGGTGTGTGTGGCAAGTGGGAATGGATACTAGTATTGAGGAAATTAGAACTTAGATAGTGAATAGTTAACGAAAGTTAGTCATTTAGTTCTCTTCACCTTTTCCCTATTAGCATAGACATTAAAAAGATAAAAGATATAAAAATCATACACCTCAGGCTTACTTAACCATACAACCATGACAATACAAGTAAGTTTGGGAAGGTAATGATTAATTAACCTTAAGTGTTCCATTAGGGTGTGTAAGCACTTAGTCCTTGGAGTTTGACCAGATCACACGTGAGATGCTTGTATTCGTATGGTTGAGTGTAGGGGTACCTCACCACTCATCATTGGCACCATTGCTGGGGACTCAGTTGTTTGTGCACTACGTAGAACATAGGAGATCATTCATATCGTTGGGATGCTAGAATTAACACTTAGAGTTGATCAAAATAAAAAAATAAGATAATGGTAAATTGCACACCGAACAAGATTAAAATGTCTTCTTCTTCGCACAAAAGCACTTCACTGGCTAGGAACAACACTAGAGACAGTTGACAGCACAACACACATAACCAAAATTTGCTAGTTCCTCAACAATTCCATGTGGTATATATTCATCATGATGAGTATATACCTGAATTTACCTTTATTCTCCATCAAGATGAACAACTACATTGAAGAGACTTGGAGGGTAACATAGTGTTGCCCCCAGACCGAGCAGTCCCCAACATGCTTCTTCGTGCTCTTGCACAAATAGGCATGTCACAGTTATATGCAAAGTACATTGCATGTGATTATGACACAAGGGATTACCATCACATAGAAGCCCAACGTCAATGGGACTTGCGATAGGAAAGTTACCACACATCTCTGAAGGGCAAAGGACCCCATAACGCTCCACCCGTCTTAAGCAAAATTGAGGATGGTGAACCTATTTCAATAGGTTCTCCACAAAATGATGTTCCTCCTCCTAACGATGGTGAGGAGGTGGTGTATCAGAACCTTCACTCCATGATTCACAACCTTGGTTCTGATCCCCACGAACACCAAGTGTTCAACAAGGGAACATATACACATGATAAGGATGGGCATTCTGATCATCATCACTATCGGGGTCGGGACCACCAAAGAGAAGGTAGGAAACATCATCATGGCGATGGTTCTCCTTCTTCTTCACCTTCATCATCACATTCACCCTCTTCTTTAGTATCAGGATGCAGTCATAGGGAACCCGACCATGAGGATAACGGTAAGCAAAATGAGAAACCTCGACAAGAGAGTTGGGAACGAGGATGAGGGCATTCCAGAGAATCATGGCATGGAAGAAGGAAAAGTAGGGAACTACGTAGACATCACAGATGCTACGAAAGAAATGACCATGAAGAACCCCTACTTGCAACCCAAAGCATGTTAGACATCATGGAGGCTGTAAGAATACCCACAAGGCACCAAAAAGATAGTAGGATCAAGAGGTTAGACATGAATAATATCCCACGATTTGAGGGGGGATACAATGCTGATCCTCAAAACCACTTACAAGAATTTCACGATGCATGTGCCTTGCAAAACATTGAGAACAAAAGGAAAAAGCTAAAGTTATTCCCAAGGACACTAGTAAAAGAAGTAGAAAGCTGGTACCAGTCCATAGAACTAGAATCCATTCGAAGGTGGAGTACGATGCTAGAACTGTTTAACGATAAGTATCAAACATATTCCCAAGTGTTCAACCTGTGAAAGAAAATCCAAGGATGGAAGAAGGGAACTCATGAATCCTTGGATGCTACGATGGGCCAATACTATGCACTATTACATCATTTCTCAGGCCATGGTTACTCGCAACAAGATTAACTATGTCATCTCGTAGATGGACTTAGGCATGAAACTAGGAGAACCCTTGGAATGTATGCCTAAGGGAGATTATTAGAGCTTAGGTTCCATCAGATCCATAGATTGCTGGAGCAAGTAGCTAAGGAAGAAGAAGAGCTACATAAGAGAAAAAGTGTGAAAGAGTACAACCACGATCCTTCCCTTCGAAAAAGAGGAGTAATATTCTGTGAGGAGGAGGAAGAGTCACCACTCAAAGAGATGGTGAATAGGAAAACCTTGCTGCTCCAAAAATTAAAAATAGAAGTGTCAGTAAAGGTAGACCAAATGTGGGGCTCCTTAGACAGTAGATTCTAAACCATTCTCAAAATCGTAGAGGATTCTAAGGAGTGAAGTAGTGACTATGACAAAAAGAAAAAGAGGGACCTGGACCATGCACGTAACAAAGGTAAGGGTAAAATGGCTATCACCGAAGAGGTTGTGGATTCTAATACAAAAAATGATGGTGGATGTGAGATATGCCAATACGACCATCCTAAGGGATGTTGCCCAGTAATCTCACATCTACAAGAGTCTGGGGTCTATACACTTAACCCACGACTTAACAAATGGCAAGCACCCTGACAATTACCTTATCCCCAAGGTAACCCAAGGCAGTTCCACCAACCATTAACGTATTATCCAAGTGGAACTCCATCACAACCTATTAAGCAACACCAGCAATGGCAATACCCACAGTCATGGAGGATGCCACTGCCAAGGCAACAATACCCTTATCAACAACGGGATCCATATGGCTACTACATGCAACAGCCAATCTCTCCATGTGACTTTTTCGATCATGTGACTCCACAATGCCACTACCAAGCTCAGGAGTATTATAGGACTCCTTCTCCTAGGGGAGACACACCACATACATACCATCCTCCAAATCCATTTTCATCTCTCACACGGATAGGTCCATTACCACCCACTCCAACAATGCAAGGGGAACTTCCCACTCAACCGTAGCAACATAATTCTACGAGAGTTGTGAACCTTTAACCTGCCACTAGTTCTAACAACCATATAAAGAGAAGACCTTTCTTCAAAACCAAAAGTCCAACCAAGCTCCCACAACCACAAGCGGTTGAGCCTCTAAATGCTTCTCCATCAAATAAGGCTTTGAAGCTCCCTTCAAACCAAAAACAGAGCTCAACACACATGGTTATGTTAACACATACCGTCATTAACTTGATTAAGGAGGCCACCTTCCCAAGAAATTCTCTGAGCCTATAAGTCCTTTAATTTATCTCCAATTCCCTGTGAATGAACCTCATAAAGCCCTTCTAGACTTAGGTTCTAGAGTCAACTTAATATCACAAGAGATGTATAAAGTCTGGAACCTACCTCCACTAAAGAAGAGCAATATTTTCTTAGAGCTGGCTGACCAGTCCATCACTGTTCTGTTGGGATTGGTGGAGGACATCGTTACCACTGTGTGTGGGTGGTCATACCCAGCTAATTTCCTAGTGATACAAGTCAACAATAAAAAAGGGGACTTTCCAATAATAATGGGAAGGGCATGGCTAAGTACCATAAATGCATGCCTAGGAATCTGCAATCTTTCCCTAGAAATATCTAAGGAAAACACTTTTGGGAAGATTGAGAGGAAGAAAGTTCCATGCATCACATACAGTGATACAGAGGGTGATGGTGTATAGGAATGTTCAGCATTGCCTACATGCAACTGGTGTGCCCAGGAAGTTAACATACAAAAGTGTCTGTATGTAGCAACCACACAACAAAAAAACACCCACTAGTTGATATCTAATTAGAAGCGCCTCACACCAACATGCATGGAACTAACTGGGGGAACAACTTGCGTCCATGTCAAAAGCATAGATACATTAGAGCAAGACTGTCACCAACTTCCAATCCTTAACCTGAAAACATCAATAGGAGGAATCTGGAAATTCCTAAAAAATAACCTGAAGCACTCTAATCGGATCTCCCCCTTCCAACTTAGTCATGGGGGAGATGGCCACCTATGTTGATCAATCAAGGCCCTCAGTTACTTTTTAAGCTTTTTTTTTACAAATTTCTTTAACTTCTCTTGTTTTTGTTTTGCAACATCATTCATAATTTTTCATTTATTTGTGTGTTTATTTATTTTGTTAAGTTTGTCACCTAATAAGTGCTCCTGAAGATGGTATGAACTATATTCCATTAATTACTAATGTTTGGTTTTTACCTTTGAGTTATGATGCTGATACTAAGGTATGGTTCTTTTGATATAACAGGCAATAATTCCAAATCACCCATGCATCCATGAATTTCTATGGTCTCTCTTGGCTTAGAACTATACAGTCCCTTTCTTTCAATAATAAGAACTATCAATGAATCAGTGACTGGGCATTTCTCAAACTAAGGAATGACTCAAGGATTAAAAAGGGTGTAACTTCAAGGGGATTTTTTGCATTTGTGCTGGCCATTCTCTTGGGTTCTTGGATGTTTTCTTCTTGAGTCTTCCATACCATTCTGACACTACTCCATTATTGGGAAGCTGAGCTAATAAAATAATAAAGTATCTACATGGTGTGGTTCTCACGCAAAAAAAAAAAACAAAGTGGGAATTCAAAGCACACCCCTTAGATGAAATAATCATCTAGGCTACAAGCACTGGTTATGAAACTCAATAAACATGTTCCCTCTAACTAAGGCCCCCTCTTGCTTCCTTCTTTCTCCTTTCTTGTTTCATCGAAATGGTGATGAATTTTTGGCAGAAACATTCTTGTTACTTCAAGTGGATGGATTGGCCAAATGTATTAATGTGAAGTCACTAGATGTGGATTGTTTGAAGTTGGATTTGGAATGAGATCTACTGAGTCAAATTAACCATTAATACACAAGGGGCTATACACCACCTTGTTCTTGAGACTCCATTCCACTCTCTTCTTTCCATTCTTATTTCTCCATTTTTCTTCACCTCATTGCAGGTTGTATCAATAGTCCATATTTTGGTTGATGCATTATTTTCTTTTTGGTAAACTCTTGTGGTTAAGACTTTAACTCTTGTTTCCAAATGGCATTTCCAGAGCCTACAGACTCTTTGAATGCAGGATTGTCAGGGCATTAAGGGGCATGAGCCTACTTTGGGGAGGATCCACTGGCATTCCTATTTGGTCCATCCGTTAATTTCTTTCCTTTAAACATTTTCTGCAATCAACTTTTATTTTTTTCATTTTCATCCCTGACATCCATTTTATTGTCATTACCATTGTTTCTTTTTCTCCATCTTTCTTATTCCTTCTCTTTTTCCATTCTATTACTATCAGAGGTTTGCTCTTAGTCATGGGGGTCCTGGTCCAACTTTTTCAATTTTCTCTTAACCTCTACACCTTTAGTAGTCACCAGTATTATACCTCCAAAATATGTATTAGCCATATCACAACTTAGCCAATGGACCTTACACTGAGGCAAGGTATCAACTACATTATGATTCATTCATCCTTGCTAATATAAGACTATGTTGTGTGTGTAGATGACAATCATACACCAATGGATTGGATCTGGAGGAAACACTTGGAATGGACTGGTGCTGAAGTAGTTATGCAAGGAACAAGATTGATGGTGCACTTATGGATGGACAATGGAAGGTGCAATCTTGGCATCAGTAGCAACAGACTTTTCCTTTTCTTCTTTTCTCTCTCTCTCTTCTCTCTTCTCTCCCAGTTGCCAAATAAGGCTGGATGTCAAATGTGTATAGTGTTCACTCTTGTTTTCATGAACACTAATTCTATTATGCATTGTAATGATGATCCATTCACATGTCACCCCATTCACCATTAGTATCATTCTAGTCAATAATCCCATACCTTCCCAATATTTTGTAAGGAACTCAAGGAAGATTTTTCATTCAGTCATGGGGGTATGATGAGCCGTGATATCACATCCGCCCCTGTGATATCGTGTACGCGATATCGCAGCCCATCGAAACATCTATAAATAAGAGGCGTCTTTCCTTGTTTTATCCATCTAGATCTAGACCCTTAGCCAAACTATAGCAGTTTTACCATTCCAGAGTTAGAATAATTTCCATCTGTCCATAGTAGGAGTCTTAAAGTGAACGGATCTTTATTTGAGCAAATTGTACCTTAGCACACATTTGTGTACGACAATAAAGATGAACTTTTTGATAAACCTTGTAGCATGTGGACTAAGCCAAATAGGATTTAATTATTTTTAATTTTTTAAATGCTTTCCTAGATAATTAATCTCTCTCAACCCTTGACTCTCCTAGTTAAGTGCATTCAGTACGACCGCTTCGAGCACATGTGTAACCCTTGGTAACCTAGTAATGAGCAACGTTTGGTAATCCTAGTAGTGTTGCACTAGTTCAACGCATGTGCGGCAAGTGGGAATGGATACTGGTGCTAAGAAATTAGAACTTAGTTAGTGAATAGTTAACGAAAGTTAGTGATTTAGTTCTCTTCACCTTTTCCCTATTAGCATAAACATTAAAAAGATAAAAGATATAAAAATCATACACCTCAGGCTTACTTAACGATACAACTGTGACAATACAAGTAAGTTTGGGAAGACAGCGATTGATTAACCTTAAGTGTTCCATTAGGGCGCGTAAGCACTTAGTCCTTGGAGTTCGACTGGATCACGTGTGAGACACTCATATTTGTATGGTTGAGTGTAGGGGTACCTCACCACTCATCATGGGCTAAGTATTTCCATAAACACATTGCTTTTTTGAAGCTTGATTATGCTATGACATATGATATCATTAAATGCTAGCTTATTATTGCTTGTCTTTGCAAATATGGTTTTTTTAAAAAAAATTATCAAGATGCTGAAAACTCTTTTTGTAAATGCTAATGCACTTATAACTATAAATCTTGGCATTACTAATAGATTTAATCATTGAATGCTTAATTAGGTAAATTTACCCTCTTTCTCTTTATCTCTTCATTAATGCTATAGATTTTCTTTGTCATGTTATATAGAAGAATAAGGATCATAATTTATTTTCAGACATATTTATTGAAAATAATCTTCTTACTATATTGACTATGCATTTTTCATATGACTCCTTTTTTATGATAAAAAATAACAAAGCTATAACAGATTGTATTTTTTATCATTTGATCAATATTATAAACCTTTAGCTTGTCAAATTAACTAGTTAAAATATTCTATTTTTTGCAATAAGGGATTTTAATAATGGGCTTTATCTAGATCTTGACATTTTTTGAAAAAGATAGATGTTTTCAACTTGTTAGAAATTTCTTTTTTCTTTGTTGGATCTTCAAAAAATTCATGAAAAAAAACTAATTACGTAGTATAATATGAAGCTTTCAATGGCTAGTAAGTTTATTGTTTGCAAGTGATGAGTGACAAGGTACCCCTACGCCCAACCATATGAATCACAAGTGTTCACATGCAGTCCAGCCAAATTCTGTAGACCTTAAGTTCTTAAGTACACTAGTTCTAAGATGTAAAATCTAATCAGAATGATCATTGTCTTCTCAGTTCCACTCATGAGGTACAAGTATATGGTTAAATGCAACTGAGGTATATGATTTTTATCATTTTGTAATTTATAAGTTTATTCAGCTAGAACAAGAATGAAAGGTAGAGGAATTTAATATCTAATTAATCTATTGCTTAGCTAGCCTAACACAAGTACTAATTCCCACTCTCCAGAAACATCTAGCACTACTAGGTTATCAAACATTAAGTGTCTCTGGGTTACCAAGTGCTACACGTATGCTCAAAGTGGTTATGCTTGTGTTCATTAACAACTGGAAACTAATTGCTTAATTGAAGTGCATTAAAGTAAAGTGCATTAATATTAAATGCATCAAGGAAACATTAATCTATTCTCAGTGCTGCAAGGATGATCAAAAGGGCTTGTCTTTATTTTTTTCATACTACTGTGCTTAGGTACATCAGTGTTCAAACAAAGATCCATACACACTCAGAATCTTGTTATGGCACTCATAAAATATTCTAACTCTAGAGAAAACAAACTACAATAGCTTTTCTATACTATGAAAAAAACTATATGAAAATCATAAGTCCAAGTGCTATATTTATAGGTCAGCATATACCCCGTGATATTGGATATTCGACATCACATCTTGGGGTTCGATATTGGAGTAAATCAAAATACAATTCATCATACCCCCATGACTAAATGGAAACTCATGTTTGAGTGAAGAAGAGGAGGAATAAATTTCTTACAAAATATTGGGTAGGTATGGGATTATTAAGTAACATACAAACTAACTTAGATGGAATAAATATATTCTAAGTGCTTCAGTGTACGGATTTACAATCTTTTGCAAAATTGGGTGTTCATGACAATAGAAATGAACACCTTGGACAAAACTAACATCCAACTTCTCTTGGCAACTAAAGAGTGAGAGAGAAGATCCAACGATCATGAATGGTCCTCGTTGTGTGGTATTGCCACATCATCCTTGGTGAAGACAGTCTCACTTACAATCTACACTTCTCACTACAATCATAACAAAATCACGGATTAGTATGTAAGATGTAACATATAGCTTTGAAGCACCTTGTCTTGTTGGTGGTTACACTTGGCTAGGTTGTGATTATGGTGGATTGATTCTATTAATAGTGTTAGCAAAAAGACTAAAAAATAGGGTAAAATGAATAAGCAGTCCATTATTAAATTCAAAAAAGTTCAAATAGGATGAAATGCTTGAAGAGGATGTAAGAATTCACAATAATAAAACGAGAATTTCACTGAAAAAGGTTGCGAAGATGTGCACAATTGGATTTCATTAATGGAAAACACAAAAGGATTTGATTGTAAGAATGTCTAAGGGTAAAAAATGTAACTAACCCAACTAGAAGATATGCAAGTGGGTCCTCCCTAAAGAAGGCACAGGCCTTTTATTGCCCTTGCATAACTTCAAACCGAGGAGTCTGTGGGTCCCATGGATGATTAATGATTATAGAAGGTTAAGTACAAAAACTCGAAAGAAACTACCTAAGACATTGAAGAAGAACATGAAACCAGTAGTGAAGTGAGATACAGAAAGCCTAGGTGAAAGAGAGAGTGTGTGGAATGGAGTTCTTGATTAAGGTCACATGAAGTCCCTTGTGAATTTTATGGTTAAATGACTTGATAAACTTCATCCTTAGTCTATACCAAAACTAACCATGTTTAGTGACATTGCATTGTCATTACAATACTAGTCCATCTCTCCTCCCCAAGGCACAAGAGTGCTCCCACAGAACAACCACTATTCCTTATTAGAGAAGAAAATAGAAGTAGAAAGTGAGGAAGGGCCTTAGTTAGAGGGGACCTTTAGGCATGGTAACATGTCTTTTTAGTCCCATAACCAGTGCTTGTAGCCCATTTATTCAACTTCCTATTCAACTTCCTATTATTGGTCAACATAGAACAGTAAGAAATCGATGAAAAAAAAACATGCACCTAAGTAAGCAGAAAATCATAAAGAATATTGAATCCCCTTGAAGTCACACCCTATTCAAACCTTTGAATCCTTTCCAAATCCAGAAACTACCAACATTACAAGTTTGTTAAAGTTTATTAATGAAAAAGAGACTACACATTTTTAGAACAAGGAAAGCCATAGAGTTTGTGGATGGGTGGATGTTGTGGACTCACTACCTGTTGCATGAAAAAGAAACCATGTCCTAATTATCAATAACAAAAGTCAAATCTAGAATCTAGACATCAACAATCAAATAACCAAATAGCACATGCCCACATCAATCAAACCACGCTATACCCAAGTGGCAATAAGGCATGGCATTATTAAAACATAATAATAAGAAGATCACATCCAAATAAAGAAGAATATATAAGAAAGTGTAAAATAGTTAAGAAAAACAAAATGTACTAACAATGTTGTGAAATAGAAACTTTGAAAGATTAATAATGTAGAAAACAAAAATTATAAGATAAAGAATGTGTAAAATAAAATGTTGTAAAAATAACAAGGTTTAAAACAAAAAGGTGAAAAACTAAGGAGCCACTTATATAGTTACATGAATGGCCATCTCCCCCATGACTAAGTTGAAAGAAGGAGATCCAAAATATTAAGCATGGTTGTCCATCCAATGAGGCATTGGTTGCATTAGCTAGGTTAGGCTTGTGGAAAGGTTTGACTTATTGTATGTGGACCAGTTGCTTCTTATCTAGGCTCTTAGGTTTGTAAATCATCATGGCCCCAGAAGAAAAATTTTTGTAAATGATGTAAGGTCCTTCTTAGAATGTTTGGAACTTAGTTCATTGAGGTACATGTGTGGAATTCCAATAAAGGACCGTATCTCCTGGTTGAAGTTTGACTTTCCTAATTCTAGGATCATGATGCATTTTGTTGAATGCCTTGTGCAACTCGTTAGATGATAGGGTCACCAATTGATTTTCATCTAGCAAGTTAAGATTCATTAATCTTTCTTTTTGTGCTAGACTTAAGTCAAGGTTGAGATTGTAGGCTATTGAAAGTGTATAAAGCTCAAATTGAATAGGAAATGTTGGTGATTTTTTATACACCAGCTAATAGGAAGAATAACCTATAGGAAGTTTTCATGTTAAGTAATAGGCCCGGAGGGCATCATTAAGTTTTGTGCTATAGTCTTTCCTATATTTTCTAACAATTCTTGTTAGAATCTTTGTGATTTTTCTATTGGTAACCTTAGCTTGACCATTCACTTGGGGGTGGTAGGATGTCGTGAGTTTATGTTCAACCCCCAAGCATTGCATAAGCTTCTGAAAGGTAGTGCCTATAAAGTGAGTTTCATTATTAGTAATTAATGCAGTGGCATACTAAACCTATTTACAACATTCTATTGTACAAACCAAGTAGTAGTAGAAGATGTACAATCGGTGATAGTTGCTGCTTCTACCCATTTTGTACAATAGTCAATAGTAACTATGATATACACCTTTCCATTTGGCATGGATGTGATGGAACCCATGAAATCAATGCCCCACATGTCGAAGGGTTTTAGTGATTGAATCCATTGTTGAGGTCCCTCCATTGAAGCAGTCATTCCATCATCTCATTGGTAGTGTTCAAAAGAGTTAACATATTGGTGAGCATCCCTAGAGATTGTTGGCCAATATCATCCTACCATTAGGATTTTAATGGTCATGCATCTTCTAGCACAGTGGCCCCCACAAGAACCCTCATGAGAATCTTAGAGAATGCATAGTTGATCAACATCATGGATACACCATCAAACTAGGTCATTAGTACATACATTATAAAGGTGCTTGTTGATCTCCATGAAGCATTTCACTTGGTGAAGAAACCATTGTTTCTTCCAGTGGTCCAACATCTCTTAAGTGAGAAGATAGGTGAGAATGCCATCATACCATTTAGATTCATTGGGAAATTATTCAATTATAGCCCTAGCAAAGAGGAGTTCATCAGGAAACAGATCAGATAGTAGGCTTTCATCCTCTTTATTGTCCCATCATAATGGAAACAAGTGGTTAGTGATCACATTCTTAGTGCCCTTTCAATCTACCATCATAAGATTAAATTCTTGTAAGATCATCATCCACTGTATGACATAGGAGCACACTATTGGATTGTTCATTAGGAAGTAGATGGCACTATGATTTATGTGCACAAACACTTTGTATCTAAGCATATAGTGCCACATGTCCTCGATTTCTACTTTTAATTCCAAAAAAAACCTTAAAAATTTGGTATTTCCCTCAAGCCTAAACATCATTAGGACTACGATATCACGTCTGACGCGATATCATGTATGCGATGTATCATATGCAATATCGCGTCCCATCCAGCTATAAAAAGGGACACCCCCCTGCAACACTTAGCATTTTCTCCCAATTCACGTAGGGGAAGTTTTTGAATTTTTTTTCTCTATGACTTGCGATTGTGTGACCCTTGCTTTCATATCCATATCTCATTCACTGGTACTTAGATTTTAATTCTGTCTGAACCTACTTGAACCTAGAGTGTTTAGCTTAGTCGTGGGGGAGGCACATATGCCGAATAGTGCATAAATTTTTTGGAATTTTTCATCTCCCAAAGGACATCATTAGGGGTAATAAATTATAATAATAAGGATAATTGTGCTGAAACTCATTTCATCCCTAGGTATACTGGGAAACTAAAATTGTAAACCACCTAAGTAACAGGACTCACTATTACAATCATTCGGGAAACATCACATAGAGATAGAATAAATTAAATTAATTAAGGCAAGAAGTAAGGTATAACTTAACTTCGGAAACAACCTTACTAACGCTTGACCCTGTGTGATTTCAGATGGCCCCAAAACATGGACAACAGGAACGTTCTACTCAAGGTGGAAGCAAATGACCTAGGAGAGGCAGTAGACAAGATCCTACTAGACAACATGCAGAGCAGGAAGCAAAATTATTTAGCATTCATCAAGAAGACCCTGCTTCTGCACAATCTGGGCAGGCAAAAGGAGGAGCGGCTGTAGTGCTTGAACAAGGACAACATCTCACGTTGCCCTAGAATTATGTTTAGGCTATCCATGAAAGATCCACCTTCGTTGTGGTGATTGTGGAATTAAACTTTGAATCTTTTGCAGAGTTCGCTACTGAAGCTATTAGGGATCACCTCAAAGGATCTCCCTTATGGCCTATCCTCTCTAAAAGAGGTATGCCTAGTACATAGGGAAAACATACCAGTTCTGGCACAACAGAGAACAACGCACCACTGTCAACATTTTTGGTGTGATAGTCAATTTCTCCATGCAGGCCATTTCAGAAGTATTAAACCTTCTGAATACAGGGCCCAAGGTTGCTCAGTTGTCTACTTGTTCAAACCCTGATGTGTGGCAAGTTTGGTTGGAAAGGGCATATGGTAGGGAGAAGACATTTGGAGAATTGATGATGGAAGAAAGGGTTTATTTCAAAATTGAAACATATCACCTCTTCCCCACAAAGGGCTTAAAAAGAATCTTAATGTATGTGGCAAGAGGATGTGCAGTACTGATGGGAAAGGTTGATGCTAACCTGCCTCATCTATATTGTACAGAGATCCTAAGGTGGTTTGAGGAATGAAAGATATGGAAGATGGCATTGCCCTTCCCTTGCCTTATCATGAGGTTGTGCCAACGTGCTGGTATCAGAGGATACACTAATGATGTCCTCTGAAAAGCCCAGCATGCTTCATATGCTGAATTGTTAAAGTCACCAGTTGCAAGGAAAATCACTGGTAAGATGCTCGGACTAGAACAAGAAGAAGAAAAAACGGCTGGACCCACTGCAACTCAACTTGCAGGACCCAGCCAACAACAAGAAGTAGGGCCTAGCATAGGCCAAGAACAACCACCACCACTACAAGACTACAGACCATCGATGAGCCATCTTAGGACCATCGCTAACATAGTCAGTTAGGGAAGTTGTGATGATGCAAATCTCTTCCACTTCATCAATGATGTCGTACATCCTACAATTTCTTTGGATTGTGCAAGGGGTGAAGTGTCCATCCACACAGGAGGAGGGAAAAGTACTTGGTCATAATAGATCTCAGGAAACACTGCATCTTTCCAAGTGCAATTAGAAACTAGTGAAGGGGCCACAATGGTGGTTATGCAACACCAAGATGCAGCAGGAGTTGCAGAAATGGTCACAGACCACATCAAGGAATCATTCAATGTACCTATTGTACCACTGGTAGATCTCACAGGAGCATGGAATGCTCAAACCTTGGTTGGAACCTCAATGACTCCTGCGGAACATGAGGATGTGCTTGATCGATTGCTACAAATAGGACAAGTAATGATGTCTCTATTTAACATCCCTCAAGATGTTATAGCAATCCAGTCAAACCTCATTTCCACTAAAGGGAAGCTGGTCTTAAGGGAGGTGAGGGCTGAGCATGCTGAAGCAAAAGTACAAAATTACAAGAGAAGCTTGTGGCAGTACAAGCAGCACAGCGGGACCCTTTGCAATTTGTTCCCGTAGACTAGCTGAATAATTTCAAAACTGAGCAACTCACCAAGCTATTAACAGAGAATAAAAAGGTGGTAGAGGAAAAAGAGAAGGCTATTTGGGATGCTTCTGCAACATAGATGTAAACTCATGTGCATATCAAGGCACTCAAGGCCTTACAAGAAGAGAACAAACAACTTGTTGCTGACAACCTTTGGTTGACCATTGTGGAGAAGCAAAAAAATGTTCTAGAGGAACACTTTCATCAGTTGCGAGAATAATTCATTTGAGTCAACTGAGACATGAGCCTTTTAGCCAGGGAGAATCGAACCCTCTCAATGGAGGAGGTACACACTATTCGCCAAAAGTCAACTATCGAGATAAGCATGTGGCAAAATGAGGCTAAACAGCATAAAAAGCTAAAGGATCACTTTCAAGACCAAGTGGGGATATACAAACAGATCCTTGAGAAGGAGATCCATATGACCAAGGCCCACATCAATGCTATGAGTGCTCAACACACCGATTGGCAGGCCATATTGGACACGTATGCCTTTGCCCATTAGGTGGAAGTTAAGAACTGAGACTTGCAAATCCAAGATCTTACAGAGTACATAGAGTTGGCAAACTTGTGGTTTGCCAACCTTGCCATCTTAACAGCAGGGCACCCGAGAACAGAGCTCGAGCAACACATAGCTACCACCTACATCAAATATGAAACAGAATTTGCAGAACGTAATAAGGTATTGCAACAACTGGAGATTGCAAATTCTGAACTTGAGGTGGTAAAGGCAAGCTACCAAGGCCAAAAAGGTGTCGCAATGGATTTGGCTTGATGGCTTGTGGATTTCCAAGAATACAGAGACAAAGCCAGAGCCTATGAAAAGGAACGACAGGTATTTGCGGCCTGGTATGTCAAGGCAAATCAAATGTTTCTGCAACTACCTTGTCCATGGAAAGTGTCGACTCTATCAAACATTGGAACATTAGCATGGACTACACAAGATCCCTAGACTGAAGAGGAGAAGCTCCAGGCCATACTCCAATGCCATTAAGTCTCGAAACCTAGAGCACAAGATAGAGGAAAAGCACCAATGAAGAAGCCACCGCCACCAGGAACTACATGAGTTCCACCAATTTTATAGCTGTAGAGTTTTCTTTGTGTTGTGTCTTAATTTTGTTTTCATTTCACACTACAGCATAAACCCATTCTCACCATTCAATAATCCTATACCTATCCACTGAGTAATCACTGTAACTCGAGGATGAGTTTTCATTCAGTCGTGGGGGTATGATGAGTCACATTTTGGTCAACCGCGATATCGCGTACGTGATATCGCAGCCTGTCACCTCATCTATAAATAAGAGGTAGACAAATGAATTAGGGGGAGCTTTCTGGAGTTAAGTTTTAATTTTAGTTTCTATTTTTCCTCTCAACCCTTTTCCTCCTAGTGTATGCCCGTAGTGTGATGAATATAATTGTACGGCATCCTTTATTCGAGTGCGACGTACTTGGATACGCACATGATCGACAATAAAGATCGAGATTACTTCATCATTGCAACATTCACTTAGTTTAATTATTTATTTATTTAATTGTTATTTACTGCTTTCCTAGTTAATCTCTTCTCACCCTTAAACTTTTGTTAAATGCGGAATGAGTACAACTTGATTACGAGCATTTAAATGTGACTACTTGGTAACCCAGTAACGTACCTAGGATTTGTGCTTGGTAATCCCAGTGGTAGTTGTGCATGAAGTTTAAGATGTGTACAAATAAGCAAGGAATGGATACTTATCGCACTTAGGCTAGTTTAGATTCTCTCTCACCCTCTCTCCTAGCTTAGTAAATATTATCTTCCATTGCCTTCAGGAGTAGCATTATGTTAGAAACACATCATACACCTCAGTCTGGACTAAACCATACGTGATAAAGCTAATACTAGTCTAGGTGGGAAGACAGTGAACTACGACCTAAGGCTAACTGTCTAGATGCCACAACTAGTCCGTCTATGGAGGTCGACGAGATCGCGCGTGTAATGCTTGTATTCGTATGGTTGAGTGTAGGGGTACCTCGCCACTCATTAGGTGGTAATGCTAAATTGTAAAGTTCTAATTGGACTGTATATCTTGGGGTGTACTTATAACTATGGATATGTAGCTAGATGATTAATCATTTTATTATTTTTTTGAAGAAAAAATAAACCTAGTTCTATGATGGCTAGGGCAAATCTGGTAATAAATGGTTATACATGAAGCACATTGGAAAAAAATTACAAATTCCAATAATAAAACAACCCAAAACAAATGCAATATTAATCTAGGCAAGTATCATCGATAGTTAATTGTTTTATATAAAGGTTATTTATAATGTGTTTGAAATAAGATTTACAATGTGTTGTTTTACTTTATGTGGAGACTCAAATTCTAACAAGTAAGGTATTGCCACAGTTAAAGATGAGGACACTAATTGAACCCACAACCTCCTCACCAAGAAATGAGTATCTTGACCATTGTATTATTTTGTCGTAATGGCTTTTGCAGATTTTTACTCACAAAATATAAGTTTATTATCTTCATTTCTATTTAAAAAATTAATTGTCATATAAAGATGCCCTAGATGCAATGCCATGGTCAAGATGCTCATCCCGTACATAAAATTTTGTAAATTTTAATTATGAGTATAGCACCCGCAATGAATCTCCTGTGCTTTCCTTGCCTCAAATAACAAGGAAAAGAAAATAGTTATTCACTGATTTGGAAGTTGAACTCCATGTCTTGGAAGGCCCTAGTCTTCTAAACCATGTATATAACAACTTGTAGAGCGGCTGGTTCAAACCTTTAAAACACCTAAAACCGACTATTTATTTGTATTATAGCTACCACTATTTATTTGTATTAAACCCGTAAAATAATTCAAACGAAAATAGAAATTATTCCGATCCTCCTTATTCTCCATTTAAATACAAAATCTAATCAATCAATCAATCAATTAGCTCATCACAATCGCCAGCCATATCGTCGCTGCTTCATTCTTCATCGCCAGCCATATCGTCGCTGCTGCTGCTGCTTCATTCTTCAATTTCTTGCATTGCATCACAACAACAGAGCATTGCATTCTTCAATTTCTTGCATTGCATTGCATCACAACAGAGCATTGCATTGCATTGAGTCGTTTTCTCATCATGCCTTTGCATCGTCTTTCCGCCATGGCTGAAGACTTCAACGACGCCGCCGCTGCTGCTTCTTCTGGTATGATTATTATTCGTTCGAGTATAAACGTGAGTATGCTGTAATTTGTGCGTTTTTGTGTTAGAAAGGATGCGATGTGCATAGCAATTTCGCTTTGTTTGATTTGCTTTGATCTGCTTTGCGCGGCAGAGGCGGAGACTACTGATAATAATCGTGATGACGACGAGGACAAGGACGGACGTTGTTTATTTACTGCGAATAATGGTATGGTATCAGCTTCTTCTCCTTCTGCGCAGACGCTTTTGCAGGATTCGGCCAAGGAAGTCTGTCACGGCTCCAGCACCAGCACCAGCAGCCGCAGCGACGACGACAACAACAATGACGAGTACGTGCGTTTCTGTTTATTTTGTACTTTTGCTTTCGGCTTCGTCTTCGTCGTCGTTTCATAACATTTCCCTCTTCCCTACCTCTGCCTTGCTCTGCTTGCTTGTTTCCATTTCGAATTTATGCAAGCGAGCCAACGAATTTCAGAATGAAATCCTTGAGCAGAGATGACGGTAATACGTGTTCTAGCTCAAGAGATGCGTTTTGGTTGCTTGGATTTTGACGTCGCCGGCCGGCGTTGCAGGCATCGCAATACTTCAGCAAGCCGACTTAATTTGTCGTGTCGTCTGCGTGAATCAAAGCTGCATCTAGATCACGTGTCTTTGATGCTTTATTTTACTAGGTTATAGCAGCATCTATTTTTGTATCGTTGGCACACGTTTAAACGTGCCTTCTGTTGTTCTTCTGCGTTATCTTATATGATCGTCACATTCCAGTGTTCTCGCCCTTGTTCTGGTTTCATACGGCATAGGCTTTTCTGGAATGCAAGCATTTCGAAAGCATGCTACTTTCAATACTTATTGGTTGCACTGGAACATTTCATTTGGAACCTCCTGTTCTTCGTCGTCGTCGTAGCTCGGCAAAAGAAGTTACTTATTCGTACTTGACTGCCATCGTCTTAGATTGTCGTCTGCGAACAGATAGCTCTATAAGTCGTTTCGTTGTTTACACGTTTGGTTTAGCTATTTGGTGAACTTTGGTGTTGCGGTGAGCCGTAATAGAGGGTAAAGATGCCCTTCCAGGCGTTTGTTACTCGAGGAGAGAGTCTAAAAACATAAACGCATCTCTATATGTTCTAGGAAGTAGGATGCCTCTGCTAAAGACCAATCTAGTTATGCTGCAATCGTTCAATTGTGTGGGGTCCTAGGAACAAAAGCCTAAAGCCTAACCTCTTTGAGTAGCTATGCCTAAGCTCAAACCCAGGTCTTTGACTTGATGATTCTGAACTTGTATACAAAGTGTAAACTTTGATATTTTTGTTTAAATGATATAATTTATCATTGAATTTGATTTCTTTAAAAGATTTACTTTGATTTGGCAGCATATATACACATTATGAGCTTTACATTTTCACCTACAAGATAAAAGAGTGTTTCTACAAACATGTTTAGAGAAACCAAAATGGATATGTTGTTTGGGAAACCTTTTATGAAACTACATCTAATAGAGGTTATTTATACAATACTAAAAATAAGAAAGCTATGAACTTTAACAGTTTTAACATCATTGGGGAAGTTTTTCAAATTCATATGTTGTTTGCTCCATCTGTTCAATATATCCCCAATAAAATCTCAGTTTCACTTTCATGATATTTTGCAATAGGTTGCTCAAGGTTTTTGTTTCAATAAACAATTTATAAATTTTGGATAAATTTCATTTCCTAGTTTATTCCTTCTCTTGGTACAACTAGGATTTGGTGGCACATGATTGATTTGTGAGAATTCAGTATGGAAAATTTTTCTTTTTAGCCATGAACTTACAAAGTGTAAATCACTTTTTAATCTATTGAGCTGAGGATGAACTTACAAAGTGTAAATCACTTTTTAATCTATTGAGCTGAGGATGAACTTACAAAGTGTAAATCACTTTTTAATCTATTGAGCTGAGGATTTACAATTCTACATGCCTGGAGGATGTGTGCAGTCTTGAGTGTTTGAGCAACGTTGTTCTGAATTGATTGAAAGCATAACTAAAAAACACACCTTTTCACGCATTTATACCAATCATAAGGTGTATATTTGTACATACAATTTACGTGTGTGCCATATTTGAACATTTCTTTATTTGATCAAAGCAATGCTTGCTGAGGATGTTATTTCATTCTTGAAAGAATGAGGTAGAAAGGTTTCTTCTTCCATGCACAAAATTGTTTTGACTGAAATAAGTAGTTGAATTGGATTATTACTTTTTATGAGATAATCATTTTAAAATCATCTGAAAAAGCTTTCTACAATATTGTTATTTATGTACGTGGACTTTCTTTTTGGTAAACAGATACATAAAAGTCAACCCAGCTGACTTTCGGAAGGAATTTGAATGCCCAATCTGTCTTGGTATGGTTTTGGTCCAGCATTTCTGTTATACATAATTTGTAACGTTATTTTATTAAAGTGTTGGATTTTGGTTTTGGTTGTCACTGAAGATACCTTCTTATCACAAACCAGTAAACTCTAGACTTTGATTTCCTTTTATCAACTTTTTTGTTTAATATTTTATTGGTTGTAACATTAAAATTTTATCCTCTCAGATTTCAAACTATATCCATAGTTTGGAGCTCCGAACATTTCTAGCACTAACATAATTTAGCTTAAGATATATTTTAATATGGCTTTGCAGAATCTTTATTCTTTTCTTGGTCCATCTTCTCTTGGTCGTCTGTTCTCACATCGTTATACCTTTTAACAGCTGGTTATTTAAAAATAAAATTTTATTATTTTAACAGTCACTGCTTTTGATTTATCAGGCATAATTCGAAAGACACGGAGGGTCGTGGAGTGCCTTCATCGATTTTGCAAGGAATGCATTGACAAGGCAATTCGATTAGGGTAAATTTTCAGTTTTCAAGTAACTCTATGCTTTGTTACGTTACGGTCCTCTCCAAATAGTTTGGAATCTTAAGGGCTTGGACAGCAATAACAGTCTGCTTCGCTTTCCCAAAATTCAGCTGGTGTGATTTTCACTATCCATTTTCTGTTTGCCACAGGAAAAAGGAGTGCCCTGCTTGTAGAACGCACTGCCCTAGTCGTAGATCATTAAGAGATGACCCAACCTTTGATGCTTTAATTGCAGCTATTTATCCAAATCCTGTTAACTACGAAGAGGAGGTTAACGATCATTTTAGTTAGTCTTTTTCTAGTTGGATCCAGACTATCTTTCTGCCATCACTGGGGAGTTTTGTATCCCTGACAGTAATGCATTTGGGCAGGAATTAGCCATGGATGAAGAAGATGAGATGAGGTACAAACAGGTATGTTTTCTAGGAGCTTTGCATTTACCATGAAAAATACTCTCTCATAGTTTAAATTTACATTTAAGTAGAATGTCGTCAAAAAAATCAACTTTCCCAGATCCAAGAAAGCATTTATAAAACATCTAGACGACAATCTGAAGCGTCATTAAAGCTCCGGTCTCCTGCAATGGCATCTGAAACAACGCCTCCGATGACAATGGAAAATACTAAAGCCCAACATTCACAAAATGAGGAAATCCTTAAAGGAGGTGGTCAAGGGAAGAGAAGCAGAATCAGCCTGTTATCAGAGGTTGCTGGCAACACTAATCCCAGGATTTCATACCTTGATTATGAACATAATGGGAGTTTTAGCAAAAGAACCAGAAAATCAACTCTTGACACCTGGACTAGTGGACATTACAGCATTGATCAATGCGTTGAAATTAATCAATGCAACCCAACAAAAGATAATGGTAATGAAGAAGTGAAGAAGGAACCTTCAGGGCTTTTAAACAGAGTAAACAGAGTAACTCTGAATCATGATAATTTGGTTTGGGGTAAATTTGGTAGAAGAACCAGAAGAAGCCATCGGAGCTTAAATAACACAAAAAGAAGCCTACCCCCCACAAAGATCGCACAACGAAGATGGTAGAATTCCTTCTCTCGCAGGTTCAAACCGAGAAAAAGGGCCAGGTACCAAATTAAGGATAAATATACAATGATCTTTTGTTATCATGTTATCGGTTCTTCCCCTTATCTACATTATTAAGACCACCTTTATATGAGTTGCTCATGCAGTCTGACATTCAGTTCACGTTGCTACCCATCACAAATGATGGATTTCTACGGTCTCTGGAGAACCCATATCTTTGCTGTAGGACAGTGGTAACCACATTGCATTTGTGCAAGGTAATACATTACTCCATGTTATATCCAAGACTGTAAACAATAACTATTTCATTTTAAGACTTTTTTTATGTCATTTACCAAATGCTATGTCAATTTTAAGGTTTATGCTTTTAAAGTTTAAACGGCTTGATGCAGCAGATTGCCATGGAGCTTCAGTTTCCTGTAGAACAGATTGAAATTTTGTTGGAGAAACCCAGAAATGGCTCTAAATCTGGAACATAGGAAAACGGTTCCCACATGGGACAGCTCAAACGTAATGAAAGGGGTGACCGGGTCGTCATTCATGTACTTGACCGCAAAGTCACTCTGGCTGACATTTATGCAGAAAACTCATATAATCGGGGCAACCTTGTACGTCTTTAGATACCATTTAATGTCTCTTATAAAATTCGAATTGATATCTATGGCCTCCTATCAGTTCTCGGTCCTGCTGTTTTGACAACATTGCCTACTATCGTTGCAGATTCTTAGGCATCGTTAAGTCAAGAGGCCCTGGGAATGGCGCTAACATGCAGCCTGAGCACATTTTATTCAAAAAATAAAATTTTATGGCCTCATATCAGTTCTCGGTCTTGCTGTTTCGACAACATTGCCTAATCGATTTTATGGGAATGGTGCTAAGTGCTGGACTTTTTCTTGAAACTCACAATATATTAATTTTTAATGTAGGCAGAGTGATTAAACTAGTTTACCAATATATTTATGATATATATCTATTATTTGGTTGAGAAAATCTTTTATATTTTTAAAATTAATAAAATCTCAAATTGATTTGGGAAACAAATATCAAATTGATTCGGGGAAACAAATATTCAATGGTAATTCTTATGAAGAAGTTCATCTGTTCACCCACATTTATGACACTATATTTTAAGGAATAAAATCTACGTAACAAAGTAGAGGTAGTTGGCTTCTTGGCAAAACTCTCAGCTAAAATAATAATTTCTCCTTAGCTACTATGATGATTAAAAAAATTGTGACAAAAAGACCTCTCCCTCATTTCCTGATGATAAAATTGTTTTACCATAGCCAAGGACTCTAGGATAGGGTTGGTAGTTAGCATCTTGGCCAAAAAAAATTTTAAAATAAAAATTAGGTTAAGAAGGCTTGGAAGAAAGTGCTTAAGGATGGTATTTGCCATTGATGTAGAGAATGAATTTTCTATGATAAATTTGTTATTATATCATATAAATGTAAATCTATAAAATCGTGAATCACTTTTGCAAAATAGAGTTTTCTTTCCTTTTTTGTTATTTCATAGTTACAAAAAATATAATGATGCAATTGATGTTACAGACTATTGATCTATTAGTTTATTTACTTTTTACTTTTGTGTCAAATTTGTTGATAACTTTTAATATTGCAAAAAGTGATGCTTCATTTAGTTGTTGAAGAACAAGAGATTTTGTAGAAGGGTGACATATTAGATTGTGTACTTTTAGTGTAAGAGTTTCTTTATTCATCCCATATTCAAAAGGAGCCATTGCCTTAAAACTTGAAATTTCAAAAGTTTTAAAAAGTTTATGATACAATCAATTGGAGCTACACAAAAGTTGTGTAAAAAAAATAGTTTTTCTCAATCAATGGATACAAAGGCTTTAAGGGTTGCTACCAATGATCTAGATGTTTGCTACTTGTGATCGAGATTTGTCATTCTTATTAATGATCATCATTGATCCCTCAAACCATTCTTTTTAATGATAATCGTTGATCCCTCAAATTTGAAACATGTCATTGAGCTCGATGTTCTCATAGGCTAGTATTCTAAACACACAATAGCATGACCAGAGAATGACATTATAATCAACATATCAATTAGAGCTAAGAATTTTCCTCTTCAAATTGGTTATGGCAAGGTGATCCTATTTCTCCATTTCTTTTTATTACAGCTATGGAGAGTTTGGGATCCTACTTGAGAAAATTAAAAAATGACAATATTATATGAGATATTAAACTAGCTTTTGATTGCAACTAAGATTATGATGATGCCTTTCTATTTAGTGATGGAATTGACAATTTGTAGCAAACTTGCATACAATAGTATTGAAGTTTTCAAATGCCTTTGGTTTAAGAATCAATTCAAAGAAAAGTTATGTGTTCAATTTTGGAGTTAATCAAGAACTTTTACTAGACAGAAATATACTAATTTATTAGAATGAAAAGCAAACTCATTATTTGATGTATTTGAGGCTTCCTATCTTTTTAGGTCATATGAAGAAGGAACTTTAGTACCCACTTCTTCAAAAGATTGATAATAAACTTGCCTAGTGGAAGGGTAAGTTGTTACGGTAGGCTAGTGGATTATACTTGGTGAGATATACTCTTCAAACTTTGCCTTGTTATTATCTCTTTAGCTTTTATTGTCCTAAAACAATCATTTCTAAAGTAGAGAAAAAAAAAAGAGAACTTTTTTGTAGTCCAACCATTTGAAGAAAATGCTTCATCTTCTAAATTGAAATACAATATGTAAATCGTGGTCCTCTGCTGGATGAAATTTTAGATATATATAAAGTATTAATTATCCTTTGTTAGGAAAGATGGCTTGGAAAGTTTTTATTTCAAATAGACCTTAGGTTCAAATGATTGATGAGTCGTGATATCGCGTACATGATATCACGTACATGATATCGCATCCGCCATGCAATATCGCGTCCTACCTCATCTTCTATAAATAAGAGGAAGCACCCTTTGTTCAAGAGAGTTAAACTTAGACCCTTAGCTAGATTCTTGCAGTTTAGTCATTCCAGAGTTAAAATAATTTCTATGTGCCCACAGTAGGAGCCATAGAGTGAACGGATCTTTATTCAAGAAATTTGTACCTAAGCACGGATTTGTGTATAGCAATAAAGACAAACTTTATGATAAACCTTGCAGCATATAGATTAAGCTAATTAGTAATTAATTATTGTTGAATGTTTAATGTTTTCCTAGTTAATTAATATCTCTCTCAACCTGCGACTCTCTTAGTTAAGTACACTCAGTATGACTGCTTTGAGCATGCGTGTAGCACTTGGTAACCTAGTAATGATTAACGTTTGGTAATCCCAGCAGTGTTGCACTAGTTCAAGCTATGTATGACAAGTGGGAACGAATACTGGTGTTGGGAACTTTTAGAACTTAGTTAAGGAATAGTTAATGTAAGTTAGTTACTTAGTTCTCTCTCCTTTCCTTTATTAGTAGAAGACATAAAAAGAAAAAAAGCTACAAAAATCATATACCTCAAGCTTACTTAACCATACAACTGTGACAATACAAGCAAGTTTGGAAAGACAACAATTGATTAACCCTAAGTGTTCCAGTAAGGCGCATAAGCACTTAGTCCTTGGAGTTCGACCGAATCACTCGTGAAATGCTCGTATTCGTATGGTTGAGTGTAGGGGTACCTCGCCACTCATCATTGGCACCGTTGTTAGGGACTTAGTTGTTTGTGCACTACATAGAACATAGGAAATCATTCATATCATTGGAACGCTAGAATGAACCCTTAGGGTTAATCAAAGAAAGATAAGACAATAGTACATCACACACCGAACAAGACAAAAATGTCTTCTTCTTTGCATAAGAGCACTTCACTACCTAGGACTAACACAAGAGACAATCGGCGGCATAATACACATAACCAGAATCCACCAATTCCTCAACAATTTCATGTGCTATATAATCATCATGATGAATATGCACCCGATTTCACCTTTATTCTCCACCAAGATGAACAACTGTGTTGGAGATACTTGGAGGGTAATATAGTGTTGCCTCCAGATCGATTAGTGTTCAACATGCTCCTTCATGCTCTCACAAGAATAGGTATGCTGCTTTTATACATAGAATACGTTGCATGCGATCATGACACAAGGGACTATCATCCCACAAAAGCACAACATCAAAGGGACTTGCGACAGGAGAGATACCACACATCCTTGAAGGGTAAATGACACCATGATGCTTCGCACATTTTAAGCAAAATTGAGAACGGTGAACCTATTCCAACAGGTTCCCCACAAAATGATGTTCCTTCTCCTAACATTGGTCAGGAGGTAGTGTATCAGAACCTTTACTCCACTATTCACAACCCTAGTTCTGATAACCACGAACATGAAGTGTTCAAAGAAGGAATACAAACACACAATAAGAGCAGGCATTCTGATCGTGATCACGATTGAGGCCGAGACCACTAAAGAGAAGGTAGAAAAAATGTCATGGTGATGGTTCTCCTTCTTCTTCACCTTCATCATCACCTTCACCCTCTCCTTCAGTGTCCAAACATAGTCATAGGGAAATCAATCGTGAGGATAAAGGAAAATAGAGTGAAAAACATTGAAGAGACAATCGAGAACGAGGACGAGGGAACTCTAAGGAATCAAGGCATAGAAGAAGGGAGAGTAGGGAATCATGTAGACACCATAGACGCTATGAACGAGATGATCACAAAGAACCCCTACTCGCAACTAGCAGCATGCTAGATATAATAGACACCGTAAGAGTTCCAACAAGGCACTAAAAGGATAGTAGGATCAAGAGGTTAGAAATGAACAACATCCCACGATTTGAAGGGGGATACAATGCTGATCCTCAAAATCATTTACAAGCATTCCACAATGCATGTGCCTTGGAAAACATAGAAAATGAATGGCAAAAACTAAAGTTTGTCCCAAGGACACTAGTGAAAGAAGCTGAAAGTTGGTACTCGACCTTAGAGCTGGAATCCATTCGGAGGTGGAGTACAATGTTAGAACTATTCAATGATAAGTACCAACTGTACTCCCAAGTGTCTAACCTGAAGAAGCAAATCCAAGGATGGAAGCAAGGAAATCATGAACCCTTGGATGCTACCATGGGCCGCTATTATGCATTGTTACATCATTGCCCCAACCATGGTTATTTGTAGCGGGATCAACTACGCCATCTCATGGATGGACTTAGGCATGAAATAAGAAGAACCCTTAGGACGTATGCCCAAGGAAGGTTATCGAAGCTTAGGTCCCATCAAATTCATCGATTGCTAGAGCAAGTAGCCAAAGAAGAAGGTGAGCTATGAAAAAGAGAAAGTGTGAAAGAATACAACCGAGATCCTTCCCTCCGAAAAAAGGGAGTGAGATTTTGTGAGGAGGAAGAAGAGTCACCACTCGAAGAGATGGTGAATAGGAAAACTTTACCTCTCCAAAAATTAACAACAGAAGTATTGGCAAATGTAGACCAAATGTGGAACTCCCTGGATAGTAGGTTTGAAACTGTTCTTAAAATTGTAGAGGAGTTTAGGGAGCAAGGTAGTGACCATGACAAAAGAAAAAAGAGAGAAGTGGATAATTAACGTAACAAAGGTAAGGGCAAAATGGCCATCACAAAAGAGGTTGTGGATTCAGATATGGACAATGACGGTGGATGTGAGATATGCCAATATGACCATCCTAAGGGATGTTGCCTAGTGATCTCACATCTACAAGAGTCTGAGGTGTATGCACTCAACCCATGACTAAATAAACGGAAAACACCCCGATGATTACCTTATCTCCAAGGTAACCCAAAGCAATTCCACCAACCTTCAACATATTATCCAAGTGGAACTCCACCACAACCCGTTGAGCAACATGAATAGTGGCAATACCCACAGTCATGGGGGATGCCACCACTAAGGCAACATACCCCCATCGACAACTGGACCCATATGGCTACTACGTGCAACATCCAATCTCTCCACATGACTCTGTTGGTCACATTATACCACAACATCACTACCAAGCTAGTGAGTATTATAGAACTCCTTCTCCTAGGGGAGATAACCCATAAACATACCATCCTTCAAATCCATCTGTGGCTCTCATACTGATAGCTTTGTTACCACCCACTTCAACAATGCAAGGGGAACTCCCTACTCAACTGTAGCAATGCAATGCCACAAGGGCTGTAAATTCTCAACCTACTATTGGTTTTAACAACTATATGAAGAAAAGACCTTTCTTCAGAGCCAATAGTCCAACCAAGCCCTTACAACCACAAGCGATTGAACCTCTAAATGCCTCCCCATCAAATAAGGCTTTAGAGCTCCCTTCAAACTAAACACCAAGCTCGATGCATACGATTATGTTAACACATGTTTTTACTGACTGGATTAAGGTTGGCCACCTTCCCAGGAAATTCTCTGATCCTAGAAGCCCCCTAATCTATCTCTAAATTGTTGGGAATGTGCCATGTAAAGCTCTTCTGATTCAAGTTCTGGAGTCAAATTAATATCATAAGAAATGTACAAAGCTTGGAACCTACCTCCATTAAGCAAGAGCAATATTTTCCTAGAGCTGGCCGATCAATCCATCATTGTTCCCTTGGGACTAGTGGAGGACATCGTTACCACTATGTGTGGGTGGTCGTACCTACCTGATTTCTTAGTGATACAAGTGAATAACGGTAAAGGGGACTTTCCAATAATAATGGAAATGGCATGGCTAAGTACTATAGATGCATGCCTAGGAATCCACGATCTTTCCTTGGAAATATCTAAGGAAAACACTTTTGTAAAGATTGAGAAGAAGAAGGTTCCATGCATCACATATAGTGATACAAGGTGCAATTGCGTGCAAAAATCATGGGTTGTGCAAAGTTTAGCATTAACTGCGTGTAATCGGTATGCACAAGACATCAATATACAAAAGTGCGTGTATGCAGCAGTCACATGACAAGAAGACACCTAGTGGCTAATAACTGATCATGAGAGCAACTCACTAACATGCATGGAACTAACTGAGGGAATAACTTGCACTTATATTAAAAGCATAGATGCATTAGAGTAAGTCTGTTGCCAACTTCCAAGCCTTAACCTTGAAAACATCAACTAGGAAAAGTTGAAAATTCCTAAAAAATTCAAACAAGAGCCCTTAGAATTGAAACCATTGCCCACCGGTCTGGAATATATGACCCTCGAAAATGGAAAATCGGTAATCATCAATGCAAGACTTGCTTCCAAACAAAAAG
>MNCI01001992.1:166623-192963 GCA_015680685.1 Gnetum montanum | reverse complement strand
CAAAAATGCCCTTACTACATCCACTATGCAAGTAGAAGTATCGCCAGTGCACAACTTAACTACACAACTACAGAGAAAGAATTAATGGCTGTAGTGTTTACACTGGATAAGTTTAGGCACTATCTGTTAGGTTACAAAGTGTTCATCCATATGGATCATAGTGCAATCTGGTTCCTCATGAACAAGCCAACAATTAGCCCTCATATTATATGATGGCTGGTAATCCTACAGGAGTTCGATCTAACAATGGTTGATCAGAAAGGCACCGAGAATGTAGTTGTAGATCATTTATCTCGATTGTGCTGCGATAGCAAAGAGGATGAATATGTAATGTCTAATCATTTTCCTGATGAAGCCCTCTTTGCCAGTGTGGTGAATAACCAACCCATGGAGATAAACTAGTATGGTAGCATTCTCACCTATCTCCTTACCCAATAGAAACCATAGGAGCTAGACTTTGGAAAGAAACAACAGTTTCTTCATAGAGCCAAGTACTTCATGGAGATCAACAGACAACTTTACAAAGTATGTCCTAATGGCTTGGTTCGATGGTGCATGCCCACGGTAGACCAATTGAGAGTTCTTTAAGATGCTCATGAGGGCCCTTGTGGGGGTTACTATATGGGGAGATGAACGACTATTAAGATCTTGCTTGTAGGATATAACTAGCCAACATTATTTTAGGATGCCCATCAATTTGTCTAATCTTGTGAGCGTTGCCAACATGATGGGGGAATGATTGCTAGAATGGAGGGTCCGCAACAATGGATTCAACCTTTAGAACCCTTCAACATTTGGGGAATAGACTTTATGGGACCCATTACACCAATGTCCAGAAGAAAAGCTTACATTGTAGTTACTATAGACTATCTAACGAAATGGACTGAAGCAGCTATTGTTAAGGACTACACATCATCCATAGCTGCACAATTTATGCAACAACAAATCGTAAATAGATTTGGTGTGACATGTGCACTTATTTTGGATAATGGAACACACTTCACAAGTGTAACTTTTTGAAAGCTAATGTAATGCTTAGGGGTTGAACATAAATTATCTACACATTATCACCCCCCAAGCTAATGGACAAGCTAAGGTCACCAATAGGGAGATCACTAAAATATTAACTAGGAAAATTAGCAAGTATAGGTGAGATTGGAGCACTAAACTGAATGATGCTCTTTGGGCATACCACTCCACTTGGAAACTCCCTATAGGCTACTCTCCCTATGAGTTAGTGTATAGAAAGCTTCCAATGCTTTCAATTCAAATCGAGCTCTGTACACTATCCATGGCTTGTGACCTCCACCTTGATCTTGATCTAGCACAAAAATAAAGGTTGGCAACTTTAAACATGCTAGAAGAAAACCGACTACCTACCATGTCATCAAATGAGTTGCACAAGGCATATAACAAGCAACATCATGACTTGAAGATTCGAAAGGTCAAATATCAACCAGGAGATAAGGTTCTCTATTGGAATCCCACACATGTGCTACAATGCACAAAATTTCAAACACTGTGGGAAGGACCTTACATTATTCATACAACCTTTCCTTCAGGGGCCATATACAAACCTAAGAGCCCTGATAAGAGATTGTTAGTCAATGTGCAATAGACCAAACCTTTCCATGAATATAGAATGGTTAGTGCACATAATACCTTTGAGAAGGGATGACCTTGCTCATTATTTCAGATCTCCTTATTCCAACTCAATCATGGGAGAGTTGGTCAACTTTGCTAACCAATTAAGGCCCTCGGTTCCTTTTTAATTTTTTGTTTTACACATTTTTGTTTTACAAATTTATTTAACTTTTCTTGTTTTTTTTACAACATCATTTATTCTTTTTCACTTCTTTGTGTGACTATTTGTTTTGTTTGTTTTTATTTTTTGTCTTTGTTTGTTGTTTTTGTTTTATTAGATTTGTCACCTAATAAGTGCTCCTAATGGTGGTATGAACTGTATTCTATGGATTGCTAATGTTTTGTTTTTACCTTTGAGTTATAATGTTGATACTAAGGTATGGTTCTTTTGATATAATAGGAAATGAGTTCATATCGTCCATGCATCCATGAATTTCTATGGTCTCTCTTGGCTTGGAACTGTACAGTCCCTTTCTTAATAATAAAATGATTAACAAATTGGTGACTTGGCATTTCTCAAACTAAGGAAGGACTCAAGGACTGAAAAGGATGTGACTTTAAGGGGATTTGATGCATTTTTGCTAGCTATTCTTTTAGGTTCTTGGATGTTTTCTTCTTGAGTTTTTGTTACCATTCCAACGTTGCTCCATTATTAGGAAGCTGAGCCAATAAAAATAAGTCTTTGCATGGTGTGGTTCTCACGTAAAAAAAATTTATAAAAAAAAAGAGAAAAGAAAAAAAATAGTAAGAATTCAAAGCACACCCCTTCAACAAAATAATCATCTGGGCTACAAGAACTAGTTATGAAACTAAACAAACATGTTCCCTCTAACTAAGACCCTCTCTCGCTTCCTACTTTTCCCTTTCTCGTTTCTTCGGAATGATGATGACTCTTTGGCAGAAGCATTCTTATTACTTCAAGTGGATGGATTGGCCAAGTGTATTAATGTGAAGTCACTAGATGTGGATTGTTTGAGGCTGGTTTTGGAATGGGGTCTATTCAATCACATTAACCATACATACACAAGGGACTGTACACCACCTTATTCTTGGGACTCCATTCCATTCTCTTCTTCCCATCATTCTTTCTCCATTTTCCACCTCATTGCCAATTGTATTAGTAGTCTATATATTAGTTGATGTATTGTTTAGCTATCCCCATTGTCATTCATTAATCCTTGCCATCCTCAACCATTTAGCTATGAGGGATATCCCCCATTCTAATAGCAAGCAGGATTAATAAATACTTTTCATTTTCTTTAATTTTACAACTTTTTGTTTTCTAGTTTTTCATTTTTCAATTTCTTGTTTTATCATTTCGTCCATTTGTCTTTTTGTGTTCTTATACGTAATCTCATCTACAAATAAAACACTCATGTGGCTCATTGGTTGAGGTGTGTTCTATGTTATTGAGTCTCAAGTGGTCAATTATTTGGACAGTGAGCCCATTACACACACTCATCCATTCTACAAATAAGAGGTTCTGTTCGAGAGGGTACAGTGATATTCTTGACATTCATAAAACTTAAAATTAATTTTGTGTTCATTGTACCCAGAATGAAGAAGGATGGACCAAGAGGGAATGATTAGGGTGTGACGTCAAGGAGACTTGCGGATTCTCTTTGGTGATGTCTATGGGAGTTGTCATATAACGTGGTTATACTAAGATCCTTGTAGATCTAACAAAAAATGGGAGTAAGAGTAATCAAAAGGGCACTCCAAAAACCCAATGCTCTTCTAGGGGGTCCCACTAGAAAGACATGCACCCATGCCTAAAGGTTGGTGGCTTCTCTAGATTTAGTATTCAAAAGAAAGAAAGAAAAGAAAAAAAAAGAGAAAAGAAAAGAAGAAAAACAAAGTGCCATAAAACAAAAGTCACTCCTCCCTTGGACAAAACGCCAAGTGATCGTATGCCTTGTTGTTTTGGAACTCTCATATTCACTCATCATGGGATGAAACAATGTGGTGTCACTAATTAGAGGAATGGACTTGGTCCTGATCGTGGAATGACAGCTTAATGACACTTTAATCATGATTTACATGCAAGATTCACTATGTCCCAATCTCTATGATCCTTTCTCTAGTTCCTCTCATCTCACTATTTGTGTAATTATAGCTCATGTCTCACATAGCGTATAATTCTTACCTCATCTTGATGGTATCTACATGTGTGTGTTTTATGAAACTAGTATGGATTACATTTAACCCTTCTAGTGCCTACGAACATTTTAAGGCATGGTTATGCAAGGGCATTATAGGTTGGAACCTGCTTTGGGGAGAACCCACTTGCGTGACTTTTGCAATTTGTACTTGTTGCATACCACCACATCATCTTATACCCTCTGAGAACTTTATTGCCAAATCTATTCTTTCCTTTGTCATCATTTTACCAAATTTTCCTCAAAACTAGGTCCTTTTATGTGTCACCTAACAAACCAAGTTCAACATTAAACTTTGAGGGCAACTTCCTTGAAAAAATATTTTCTAACTCTAAAATCACAATATGAAAAGAATTTAACATTTATTAAAGGTAATGATTAAGGTATGAAATCATTGAACTTTTTTTAATAACCTTACTAACAATTGATCTTTGTGTGATTATAGATGGCCTTCTCAAGGAGGACCTTCTCAAGGTGCTACAAAATGACCAGGGGGAGGCAGCAGCTAAAGACTTCATGCAGAACATGCAGAGTAGGAGGCACAATCACCCTACATCCATCATGGAACCCCTGTTACTACATAATCTATCCAAGAAAAAGGTGGAGAGGTTAGGACCCAAGCCTATGAAGAGGAATGATAGCTATTTGCAACATAACATGTCAATGCCAATCAAGTGTTCCAATAACTGCGATGTTCATGGAAAGTGCCGACTTCATCAAACATTGGAACATCATCATGGATGACTCATAACCTTTGGATAGAAGAGGAGAAATGTCAAGCGCTTCTTCAATGGCATCAATCTCAAAATCTTGATCGTGCAGGACAAAGGAAAGGCACCCATAGAGGAGCCACCACTACCGGGAACCCCATGAGTTTCACAAGTTTTGTCTTTTGTTTCTGTGTCCAAATTTTTTTTAATTCTTCACTACAACATGAATAAATTCCTAGTCAGTCAATGATCCCATACCTATCCACTATGTAATCAATTGAACTTGTTCCTCACTTTCTTTGACTTGAGGACGAGTTGTTATTTAGTTGTGGGGGTATGATGAGACATGGTTTGTCAGGCCCAGTTATCGAAGCCCTGATACAAGATATGGTTTATCAAGCCTAGTTATCGAAGCCCAATTATCAACGATATCACATTAGCCGTGATATCACGTTCGCCCCCGTGATATCATGGCCTACCTCAATTTATATAAATAAGAGGTAGCTTTCCTTATTTTGGGAGTTAGTCTTTAAAGTTAAGTTTTGATTTTAGTTTCTATTTTTCCTCTCAATCCTTTTCCTCCTAGTGTATGCCCGCAGTGTGATGAATGTTATTGTATGGCATCCTTATTCGAGTGTGACGTACTTGTACACACACATGATCAGAAATAAAGATCGAGATTACTTCATCATTGCAACATTCACTTAGTTTAATTAATTAATTACTATTTTCCTAGTTAATCTCTTCTCACCCTTAAACTCCTGCTAAATGCGAAATGAGTATGACTTGATTACAAACATTTAAGTGTGACTACTTGGTAACCTAGTGGTGTACCTAGGATCTACGCTTGGTAATCCTAGTGGTAGTTATGCATAAAGTCCAAGATGTATATGGATAATCAAGGAACGGATGCTCATCGCACTTAGGCTAGCTAGGTTCTCTGTCACCCTTTCTCTCTTAGCTTAGTCAATATTACTTTCCATTGCCTTTAGGAGTAGCATTAGGTTAGAAAACACATCATACACCTCACTCTGGACTAAACCATACGTAACAAAGCTAATGCTAGTTCAGGTGGGAAGACAGCAAACTACAACCTAAGGCTAACTATCTAAATGCCACAACTAGTCCGTTTGTGGAGTTCGATCGAATCATGTGTGTAATGCTTGTATTCGTATGGTTGAGTGTAGGAGTACCTCGCCATTCATCAATAAAGATGTCTTTCTATCAGTGAAGATACCTTTCCTACTAGGGTCAAAATTAAAGATGCTTATTTTGAGGCTTGGAACCTCCGGACACCTTCCAAAAAGTTCCCATAGCCCCTAGAATACTCTAAAGTTATCAAAATGACCCCAAAAGACTTCCAAACATGCCAAAACTCAATTGGAGAGGTGTTACTTGGCTTGTTTGATGTCCACATCAAGATTACAATAGGGTTCTCAAAATTTACAAGCATCCAAAAACCTCTTAATTACTTAAATAATACTGTAGAGCATGAGGCTTTACAAAAAAATAATGGTTGTTGTTAGTACAAGATACAACTAATAGAAAATCTCTCTCATAACCCAAGACTGAGATATCAGCTCACAAGTAAGACATAAGAGAATAGAACACACAAGCCAACACACCACATAATTAACCTTGGAGCTATAATCATCAATTGCACTCACTCAATGTGCTCTCACATCCTCCCTTGCTAAGCTCTCTACACTAAAGAGCTCTCTCTCATCCTCATGATATCAAAAATTGTGACTTACATTAATATTTTTGAATAACAAGAAGATAAGAAACCTAGAAACCTTCCCTCAACTTAACTTGAGGTTCTTCAATTGTTTCCATGGTCTTCTCACCTTTTTCTTGGATATTTATATCCTTTTTGACTTGCCCTAGCTATTTCCTAAATTGGGATGGTGATTTTGAAAGTTTCCTTAGTTGTATGGGTCATCTCTAGCCTTGGCAAGATGTCTACTATCAAAACCCAACTTGCAAAAGAGACATCTTCTATGTTAGCAAGACATATCCTTCATGGGCAAGATGTTTCCCCAAAGATGTTCTACTATAGTAAGAGACATCTTCCCTAAGATGTATCAACTACATTAAGAGATGTCTCCCTTGAGATGTCTTTGCTACAATAAGACAAGTATTCCTCAAGATGTCTTTGCTACAGTAAAAGAAGTCTTTCCCAAGATGTCTCTGCTACAATAAGAGAAGTCGTCCCAAAGATCTCTCTCCTATAGTAAGAGAAGTATCCCTTGAGGTATCTCTACTATTCTAAGAGAAGCCGTCCTAGCTTCTTGAATCTATAAATCAACCATCTATAGGGATGAAAAAGAAAATCAAAAGAGGTATCCCTATGCTAGCTTTTCTACTATTTAAAAAAAATGAACTCATGTAAAAAAAGGAGTAGGAATATAAATGATTTCCCACTCAATAAGTTTGATCTCATGGACCATACAACATCATTAGCAAATTAATCCTTTCAACAGATCAAGTACACATGCCTCTTTACTTCTTGAGTGCTAGAATATTTTCTCTACATGAGTACAATTTCCTTCTTCTCCATTGAAGACTTGGACTAATCAAGCCCTCTTCAACACATCAATGCTATCTTGTATGGTCTTCTCATCAACTCATCCATGATATTCAATAAGATCTGAAACATTAAACACAAAAGACATAACAACATGGTTTGGTAAATCAACCTCGAAGCATTACCATTGATCTTAGCCTTGATTTTAAAAGGCCCCATCTTCTTCGCTTTTAACTTGGAGAAGTTAGCACCTCTCAATTATTTCTTCTTCAAGTGCATTCAAACCAAGTCATCGATAGAAAAATTAGGCTTCTGTCTATCCTCATTCCTCTTGAGGACTCTCTCTTTAGCCTTTTTCTCTAGATTTAATTTTACTTATGCCTAGAAATCCCTCATCTCTTATCCAAAATTAGCACTAATTTGAGCTTCACCATCAAAGCTCTTCAAAGTATCCATCATTGTTGAACAAAATCATAGTTTACCTCAAATGAGATTTTTCCAATAGTAACATGAAAAGCATTGTTGCAAGAAAACTTAGCATGGTACAACAAGTTTTTCCATCTATTTGGTTATCCATCATACAAACATGTCAATATTTTTAGCAAGGATTTATTTACCACCTCTATTTGACCATCATATTTTGGATGATATGCATTAGAAATATTTAATTTTTTTCCCTAAAACTTCTCAAAGGGACCTCTACAAGTGACTTATGAATTTAGAGTCTCTATCACTAACAATATTCAAAGAAATTCTATGGAACTTCACAACATGCTTAAAAAAAAAATTTTCCACATGAGAAGCATCACTCACCTTCTTTCATGGAATGAAATATGGCATCTTGAAGAACCTATTAATGACAATAAAAATTACATCATTCCCACTTTTTGCTTTTTGGAATTGGAAAAGGCATATAATATCCATACACTCCTTTACCTCCTTTGAACTTCTAATAAGTTAAGCACTCCTTCACAAATTTGGAAACTTTAGTAGCCATACTAGACCAAAAATAGTACCTACCCACAAGTTCTAACATTTTATCCCTAGCCATGTAACCTACCATGCCACTATAATGCTTTTCAAGAAAAATCTTTATTTTTAAAATCATAATTAGAAACACATACCTTTTCATTATTAAATAGAAATTTATTTTGAATATGATAGTTCCTCCATTGGTCATCGTACTCATTAATGGCTCTTTGAGGCTCCTCCAAACCTAACCAAAATCAACACCATGCTTATGCAAAGAAGCAAAATCATCCATATCTTCCACAATAAGTATGTTGAAATTCACCACATACACCCTAGATAATGCATTAGTCACCACATTGGCTTTCTCATTTTTGTGCTTCAATACAAAATTGAACTTGTGTAATTATGCAATCCAATTCATGTGCTTTGCACTCAACTTCTTCTGTGAGTTTAAAAATTGAAGTGCTTTGTAATCTGTCATCAAAGTGAACTCTTTGGATAATAAATAATGCACCCAATTCTAATTACTTGAAGAATAGCATACAAATCCTTTTCATATACATGATATTTTTGCCTTGATTCATTCAAATTTTCAAAAAAGAAACCAATATGCCTACATTCTTGTGAATGTATCCCACCAATGATAAGTCCACTTGCATCCACCTTCACCTAAAAAATCTTCTAGATATATTGAATTGCAAGTAGCAGTTCACTGGTAATTTCTACTTTCAACAAGTCAAAGCTCCCTTGATGATTAGCATCAAAGTGTCATGTCGATGGGCCCTCTTTGATGTGGCTACATCAGCATAGTGTTTGCTATATCTATGAGGCTCCATTGATGTCGTCCTATTGCAAAAAACTATAAATACAAGCTCCTAGCCATGGTTATGGAACATCAAGTCATAGTAGTGGTGGAAGTCTTGTAGTTTTTACATTCAAAGGTTAGAATATTTTCCTAAGTGCCTACAGTAGGAGTCATTAAGTGTATGGATCTTTATTCGAGCATTGTTGTACTTGAGCACAATAGTATGTGCAGAAATAAAGATGAGCTTCTTGATAAACCTTTTGCATTATGAATAGTTTAAATGTTTTATTCATGCATTTAATGTTTTTAGTTATTTATTTAATGCTCCATAGTAATTAGGCTAATTAAATGATTAAGCAAGATAAGCAAAATAGATTAAACAAATAAGTATGATCACTTTAAGTGTAAACATGTATTCACTTGGTAATCCCAGCGACATTATTGCTTGGTGTGCCTACTAGCATAGCGCTTGGTAACCCAGAAATGGATATGTGGGTTAAGGATGTGTAACAAAAATGGAACTGGATACTTATGTTAGGACTATTTAGAGATTAGTTAAATAGTTAAATTAAATTAGTTCTCAATTTACTTCATCTCTCTCTAATCATAAAACATAAAATAAAAAAAATCATATGCCTCAATTACACTTAACCATACCATTGTGTATCACAAGTGTAATTGAGAAGACAATGAATGACCATTAGGACAAGGTTCACTTCCTAGAGGACTAGTGTACTGAAAACTAGAGAGTCCATGAAATTCAACCAAATCGTGCATGAACACTTCATGATTCATATGGTTTGGCATAGGGTATCTTCAATCACTCATCATTGGCATCGTTTCTGAGGACTCTATTTTGTTGAAACATATGCTATCTAGGTTTAGTGAATATCATTAATATTGTTGGACGAACCCCAAGGTCAACCTCATTCTCAAATAATATAATTACAAAAGCACAATGATATTTTATTTGTTTTGCAAAATGTCTTTTTCTTCTCGTAGGCATGACAATGTTAAACTGTTGGTCTCTCAAGCTTGTAGGATGGTATATACTCATCTAGATGAGTATGTACTTGATTTCACCTTCATCCTACATCAAGATGAGCAACTACGATGGCATAATATGGAAGGCAACATTGTAATGGCTCCTAATCAATCTATTCCTATGATGCTACTTCAAAATCTCAAGAAGCTAGGCATCCATGATCTTTAAGAGGAGTATGTTATGCATGACTACAACTACCAAGACTACCATCCCACTCAAACACAACACCAAAGAGATCAACACCAGGAGAAGCATCATAAGGATGTGAAGGAAAAATGGTTAACTAATCCATTGTTCTTACTAAACCAAGATGATAACGAGAACCCTTGTTCTGAGGGCTCTCAACATGAAAATTCTCTACCCCTTGTTACTAATGATGGAGGTGTGGCTTTGAATCTATGATGTACTATGAACAATCTAGGTTCAAGCAAAGATGGTAGTAAAGGCAAGGGCTTAAATAAGCATCAAGATAATAAGAAAATTGATGAACATGACTGTGACAATTGAAGGGGAATTGGCAGACATCATGGTGATGGTAGTCCTCCTCCCTATTTGTCCTCTTCATCTGAATCTCTTTCTTCTTCTTCTTTTGGTTATGAAAAATGTCGTAGAAGGAATAATCATGATTGAGGTGAGTGATGGGGCAATAATACTAATTGCCATGCCCACACTAATTGAAGGGATAATAGAGGACATCATCAACAACAATGAAATACTAATGATGATGAGCCTTTTTTGGCAACTCGAAGTATGCTCAACATTGTAGAGGTAGTCAAGATTCTAACTAGGCATGTGAAAGATAGTCAGATCACACAATTAGACATGAACAATATTCCAAGATTTAAGGGGAGATATAAATTTGATCTACAAAACCATCTACAAGACTTTCACGATTCCTGCACCTTACAAAACATCAAAAATTATTAGCAAAAATTCAAACTCTTTCCAAGATACTTATCAAGGAAGCAAAAAGCTAGTATCGATCCTTAGAGCCAAAATCTATCCACCAATGGAGTACAATGCTTGAGCTATTCAATGATAAATAGTAGATGTACTCCAAAGTGTCCAACCTGAGAAGGTAAATCCAAGGTCAAAAAAAATGAACACATGAACCCTTGGATGCCACTAGGGGTAGATACTATTCTCTCTTACATTAATGCCTTGGGCATGGTTATTCTCAAAGAGAACAACTCTACCACATCCTAGATGGGTTTAGAGTAAAAACTAGAAGAACTCTTAGGGCTTATGCCCAAGGAAGACTATCTAAACTAAGAGTTGATCAGATACAAAGGCTAATAGAGAAAGTTACAAAAGAAGAAGGTGAGTTGTAAAAAAGGAAAAGCATTGAAGAATATAATAGGAATCCTTCCATAAACAAAAGGAAGGTTCAATTTTGTGATGAGGAGGAGTCACCACTCTATGAGATGGTGAACAAGAAAACCTTGCCCATTCAAAAGTCTATTTTTGATATTTTGGCAAAGGTTGATAAATTATGGAACTTTTAATTAAAAATTCCAAATTGATATGAAGATGATGAAGAATCCAAAGAGTGGAATAGTAATCATGACCGCAAGAGGCATAAAGAAGCTAGACATGCCTACCAAAGAGGTAAGGATAAAGCTGCTATAGTGGAAGAAGTTATAGAGATAAACTTTGATGATGATGTTGGATGTGACATTTTTCAATATGACCATCCTAATAGATGTTGCCCTATGGTGTCACACTTACAAGAGTTTGGGGTGTGCGTATTGAATTCTCAACTAGCATGGAGGCAATCACCTAGATGATTTCCTTATCCTCAAGGAAATCTAAGGCAGTTACACTAGCAACAACAAGCTTATTATCCACGTGGAGCTCCACCACAATCATATGAAAAATATCAACAATGGCATCAACCACAATCATAGGCAATGTTGCTGCCAAGACAGCAATAACCTTATAGGCAACCAAATCCTTATGGGTACTATGTTTAGCAACCCATTTCTCCATGAAGCTTTGCATGTCATGCCTCATTCCAACATCACTATTATCCTTAAGAGTATAATCAAACTAATTCACCATCTACTTGATGGGAACACTCATATCCATATCATCCTTGAATCCATCTACACACATCCCTCCATCCTTAACCCAATTGCCTCCTACTTTATCCATGTAGGGAAAAATTCCCACATAGCCACAATAGTGAAATGCTATAAGGGCTATACATTCACAACCAACCCTCCAATCAAGTGGTTCAAATAATCGATCTAGGAAATAACCACTTTTTTGATTCAACGGTCCTCCCAAACCCTCTCAACCTAATGTAGCTAGTCACCCTGTAACTCAAACATCCTCATCCTCTACATCAAACACATTTGAAAGCCCTTCAAACCAAACACTACCTTAGATCTACACTATGATGCTAACTCATCCTATCTCGAATTGGATCAAGGCTGGCAATATTTCCATAAAAATGTTTGACCCAAAAAGTCTTATTTACTTACAGATCACTAGACATAAGCCATGCAAGGCTCTTCTTGATTCTATTTTCAATGTCAATCTCATCTCCCATGACATGTACAAGGCCTGGAACCTACCACCTCTCAAGAAGAGCAACATCCATTTGGAATTGGCAAACTAATTAATCACTATCCCTTTGGGATTAGTGGAGGACATTGTAACTACATTTTGTATGTGGTCCTATCCTATTGATTTTATAGTGATCAAGGTAGAAAATTACAAAGTGACTTCCCCATCATTATGGGACATGCATGGTTAAGCATTGTTAATGCATGGTTAAGAATTATGGGACCTCTCCTTAGAAATCTCCAAGGAAAATGAATTTGGACATCTAGAGAAGCGTGTTCTATGCATAATGGGCATAATTGCATGTAGAAAATCTGGTCCATTAAAAGTACATTCATCACAACATGTAATTAGTGTGCACATGAAACTAATATCTAAAGGTCCCTATATGCAATAGCCACAAAACAGGAAGGTACTGAGTCGCTGATAACTAACTTTGATAGCAACACACTATGCATGGAACCTACTGAGAGCCTGACATGTGCTTATGTCAAAGGCATGAATGAACTTGAGCAAGTTCATCACCAACTCTCTAATAATGAAGATTATGACACCTATTGGGGGGAGTTGGTAATCCCTAATAGTTTCAACCAAGAGCCCCTAGAGTTAAAAACTCTACCAGTCGGCATGAAGTATGCATTTTTAAATAATGGCAAACTGGTTAAAATTGATGAAACTCTTGCTTCCAAACAAAAATATAAGATGTTGATGGTGGTTAACAAGTGGCCAATAGCCTTTACTTGGTCATATCTTAAACTAATTGGAATTTATCCAAGGATATGCTAACATAGTATCTACACCGATCAGACCATGAAGCCCAAAAGGTAATCACAGAGGTGATTGAATCCCAAATTGAAGCAAATTTTCAAACAAAAAATTGAACAACTCCTCAAGGTGAGGTTTGTCTATACCATCATGGATAGTGAGTGGGTTAGTCCACTTGTAATTATTCCAAAGAAAGATGGAAAGCGGAAGGTTTTCATTGACTTTAGGTTGTTGAATATGAAAATATTTAAAGATCATTTTTCATTGCCATTTGTGCACCAAGTGTTGGACACTATCTCCAAGCATTGCTATTATAGCTTCTTGGATGATTATAGTAGCTATAACCAGATCTAGATCATGCTAGAGGATCAAGCCAAAATAATGTTCACAAGTCCTTAGGGAACTTTTGCATATTGTAAGATGCCTTTTGGTCTATGCAATGCCCCTACAACATTTCAATGCCTAGTTCCTAGTATTTTTCAACAGCATATTGGTAGCAAGGTCAAAATCTTTATGGATGACTTCTCTACCTATCGGGCTACATTTGAGCAAGCCCTGGATTACCTTGGGTAGGTACTAAAAAGATGTGTTAAAACAAACCTCTAACCCAATTGGTAGAAAATCCATTTAATGGTTTAGGAAGACATAGTACTGAGGCATAAAATTACTCAAACAGGGATTGAGGTCGATTTAGAAAAGATAAGGATCATCCAAGAAATCACACATCAACTAGAGACAGTAAAAGACGTCTGATCATTCCTTAGACACACTAGATACTACCGATGATTCATAGAGAATTTTTCTAAGATTGAAAAGCCATTGGTTGAGCTTATAAAGAAAGATGCTCCATTTGTCTAGACTAGGAAGTGTAAACATGCATTCCAACATTTGAAAGAAAAAATTTTAGAAACTCCAATTCCATGGGCACCAGACTAGTTTAAGTCATTTTATATAATGATAGATGCATCTAATTATGCCTTGGTAGTAGTGCTTATATAGTTGGATGATAAGAAACATCCATATTACATCCACTACATGAGTAGAATAATTTTGGGTGCACAGTTGAATTACACCACCATAAAAAAGAACTAATGGTAGTTGTGTCTTCTTTTGAAAATTTCAAGCACTATGTGCTTGGATACAAAGTATTTGTGCACACCAATCATAGCGTCATCCACTTCCTAATGAACAAGCCAATGGTGAGTCCCTATATCATACAATGANACTTCCTAATGAACAAGCCAATGGTGAGTCCCTATATCATACAATGGCTCATGATCTTACAAGAATTTGATCTCATAATGGTAGATTGAAAAGGGACTAAGAATGTGGTCACTAACCATTTCTCTTGGTTAAGATTGAATAATAAAGAAGAGGAGAGTCTGCTCTCTAATCAATTTCCAGATGAACTTCTCTTTATAGGAGTAATAAATGGCAAAATTCCCACTGAATTAAAATGGTATGATGTCATTCTCACTTACCTTCTCACTTAGGAGATTCCACAAGATTTGGACTTTAGGAAAAAACAATAGTTTCTTCACTGGGAAAAGTACTTCATGGAAGTCAACATACATCTTTACAAGGTGTGCATTGATGGCCTGGTTCATTGGTATGTTCCTAATGTGGATCAATTGTGCATTCTCTGCAATGCTTACGAAGATCCTTGTAGAGGCCACTATGTAGGAAGATGTACGACCATAAAAATCCTAATGGTAGGATACCATTAGCCTACAATCTTCAGGGATGCCCACCAATTTGTCCAATCTTGTGAATGCTATCAAAGAGATGGTGGGATGACTACTCAAATGGAGGACCCTCAACAGTGGATTTAACCACTAGAGCCCTTTAACATATGAGGCATAAACTTCATGGGTCCCATCACATCCATGTCCAATGGAAAGGTGTATATCATCGTAGCAATTGACTACTACACCAAATGGGTAGAAGCAACAGCCATCACTAACTATACATCATCCACTACTACTTGATTTGTACAACAAAATGTTGTAAATAGGTTTGGGATGACATGTGCACTTATTTCTAATGATTGAACTCATTTTATAGGTACCACTTTTTGAAAACTTATGTAACACTTAGGGGTTGAACATAAATTAACAACACCCTATCACCCCCAAGCCAACAATCAAGCAAAAGTCACCAATAGAGAGATTACAAAGATCCTAATAAGAACCATAAGCAAATATAGGAGAGACTGGAGCATAAAACTCAATGATGTCATTTGGGCCTACCTCTTAACATAAAAACTTCCTATTGGATACTCTCCCTATGAGTTAATATATGGCAAACTTCCAATGATCTCGATTCAATCCAAGCTCTATGCACTTTCAATAGCCTATGACCTAGACCTTGCCCTGAGCCTAGCACAAAGAGAAAGATTGGTCAACTTGAATGTGCTAGATGAAAATAAATTATTGGCCCTATCTTTGAATGAGTGCACATAGCATACAAAAAATAATGACATGACCTTAGAATATAGAAAATGAAATTTCAACCAGAAGATAAGGTTCTCTACTAGAACCCCCACATGTATCTTAGAAAACAAGGTTTCAAACATTGTGGAAGGGACCTTATATAATTGACAAACCCTTTTCTTCTGGGGCCATGATCATATACAAACCTAAGAACCCAAATAAAAAGTAGTTAGTCAACATCCAATAATTAAAGCTTTTCCATGAGCCCATGCAAGCTAGTGCAATAAATACATCAACATACAAATGACCACACTCAATTTTTCAGATCTCCTCCTTCCAACTTAGTCATGGGGGAGATGGAAATCCAAGCTAATCATCCATATGACTCCTTATTTTTTCTATTTTTTATTTTTCACATTTTTAATTTTGCAAGTTATTTATTTTACACCCTTTTGATTTTAAAACTTCTTCCTATTTTACATCATTTTTTGTTTTACACCATTTTTAGTACATTTGAATCTTTCTTGGATATTTTACACTATCTCATAGATTTTACTTTGTTTTGTTTGAGTGTGATTTTCAAATTTTTGCTAATAAACATGCTTTGTGCCAATAGGACACAATGGTGGTGTAGCTGTTACTTATGGTGGTTTATGCTTTATGTTTTGTATGCTAATGTCTAGTTTCTATTTTTTGAGTTTTGGTACCAATGGCTAAGTGATGATTTCTTATTCAAGGAATAGGTAGTGAGTCCATAACATCCACCATCCACAAACTTTATGGTTTTTCTTGTTTTGAAAATTTGAGGTCCCTTTTATTAAATAAACTTTTAATAAATTCATGACCTTGTAGTTTTTGGAATAGGAAAGATTCAAAGGTTTGCATAGGGTGTGACTTCAAGGGAACTCAATAATCTTTGTACTCTTCTACTTACTTGGGTGCTCGAGTGTTTTCATAGACTTCTTACCATTCCATGTTGACCAATAACAAGAAGTCAAATAAAGTCTTTGCATGGTGTGGTTCTCATCCAAAAGGAAAAATAAAGAAAAGTGCACCCCTTAGACAAATAAATGGGCTACAAGCACTTGTTATGAGACTAGAATGATATGTTGCCCATGCCTGAAGGTCCCCTCTAACTAAGGCCCTCTCTCACTTCCTACTTCTCTTTTCTTCTCTTCATGGATTAGTGGTTATTTTGTGGGAGCACTCTTGTGTCTCGAGGGGATGGATTGATCTTGGAGTGGTGATGTGAAGTCACTAAAAGAGGTTGGTTTTGGTTTAGACTATGGATGGATCTTCTTAAGTCATTTTAAACACAAACTTCATAAGGGACTTCTTATGACCTCAGTTTGGAATTCCATTCCACCTTCTCCATCATTCATCTATGCCATCTATAACTCATCTCACTACCAAAGTCTATGTTCTTTATTCCGTGTCATGGTCTGACATATTTGAATTCTTAGATAGCATCTTCCAGGTTTTGGTCCTTAACTCCAACAACTATTAATCACCTATGGGGCCCATGAACCAATTAAGTTGAGGATATGCAAGGGAAAATAAGTCATGTGCTTGCTATGGTGAGAACCCACTTGCACATCTCGTGGTTGGGTTTGTTAAGTACCTTATCCTTAGACATTCTTGTAATCAAAATCGTTCATACATCCATCTTCTACATTAAACCATATGCTTCTTTACATATTTTGTTTAATAAAAGCATTCTCCATCAAATTTTTCAATTTTTAATCTTTCAAAGCCCCTCTTCAATGATTTCATCATATTCTTGGCTTTTCTAGAACTCCATGGACCCCAATTTCATTGAAAAATTCCTTGTATTTTTTAAGATATTCAAATTTCAAATTTTTTGCCTATGGGCTCTGTATATGAGGCCCTATTGACAAAGAAAACCCATATATATGTCCTTGTATATGAGGCCCTATCAACATGGTGAAAAATTTTTATATATATATGCAACCACACTTGGAAATTTTTACATTTTCTCACAAACACCAAGGGAATTTTTCAAATTTCAGAGCCTAGAACCTTCCAAAGCCCATAACTTCCTAACCATTTATCCAAATCACTCCATTCTTTAACCCTGTAACTACCAAAGGTAAGCCCTTTATTGTGGGGACCAAAAATGTGCCATTTTTCTATAGAAATTTTTTTTCCATTTTTCTAACTCCCACAATAGTTTAATTAGGAAATCAACTATTAAACACCAAATTACAAGAGTTAAACCTTTTCAACAAGCTCTATTGAAATTTATAATAAATAATTAATAAAATAATCAATCTTCCAGGGTCCAACCTTAGCCACAGTATAACTAACTAATGAGAGAAGGTATTTAAAACTTTAAAGTTACACATTATATCTGCTAATCCATGGGTGTGTTGTGACTGTAGATTGCATCAAAAGAGAAGCACACACAGGAAGCAGGATCATCTCAACCAAGGAAGAAATGGCCTAGAATGGGGAGGGGCCAAGAACAAGCCCAATAAGAACCACTTGCAACCAACACCATAAGTCCTCTTAGGAAAGAGGTAGAGGTGGAATCTATCCAACAAATTTCAGAACTAGCAACAACAACATAACACTCCCATTAGGATGATGCACTAGCTCAACAAGCAAATCTTGAGGTGACCTTGATAGAAGCTTGCCTAAATTAGATTAGATTGAAGGAGGTCCAAAAAATACTGCTCTAGGAGTTCAACTTTGGCCCTTTCCTAAGGCAAGCACCAAAAGAAGTATAGGACCAACTAAAGGCCTCTCCCATATGGCCAATCATCACTTCCACTAGGAAGTGGTATATGGGAGAGACATTCCTATTCTAGAACAACAAGAAAGCCAAATCAATAGTAAAAATCAATAACATCTCAATGTCCCAATCAATGCAAGCCAAAAATAGGGGTAATTCTTGCTAAGATTCCAATCCAGGTAGATTCCAACATCAAGAAAGAATGGATGTGATGGTGCTATGGCATTGACCGCAAGGAGTTTGGCATGCTCACACCGGTAGAAAGGATCCACTAAAAGATTGTGGCCTTCCACCTCAATCCCATAGTAAGGCCAAGCAAAATCACCACCTTTTCTACCTAAGCATGTGCCATGCTAAGTGGGAGATTACCTATCAACCTTCTATAGCTAATCTATCTAGAGATAGAGAAGTGGTTTAAAGAAAATAAACATAGAAGGAAAGCACTCCCCTTCCCATGCCTCATCAAAAAACTCTATCGAAGGGGAGGAATAGTCCATTATACCAACAATGCTATCAAGCATGCTATGGCTACTAACTGGGTGGAGATGATGAAAGACAAGACACCTGCAACTACCATTCAAGAAGAGGAGCAGCAACCACCACCTCCACCTAGCACTTAAACAACTATGCTAGACATTACTGTAATAGTCCAATGATTGCAAAAATACCAAGAATGGCTCTTGAGTGAACAAGATCAACAAGCAGGCATGAGTGACAGGGACCCATCTATGTATAGACCAACAATGAGTCACCTAAATGGGATGGCACAAACAATCATCTTGGTGGATGGATGTGGATCTATTTTCTCAGCCCAAAGAACATAATTTTGTGTGAGGTCAAATCCTAGCACTAGAGAGGTCATGGTATCTATTGTAGAATAATAGTCACTCCTAGAAATCTTTGGAAATGCTACAACCTTCTCGATGTACTTAAAGGAAGGTGAGGGAGCAATAGTATTGGTCATGTAACACCAAGGGTAGGAGATAGCAATAGAGGTGGTTGTTGATCAAATTGCCAACATGCTTAATGCACATGCAGCATCTACACTAGACATCACTACACTCAAGGATGTGTAGATGTCCATAGGAATCACAAGATAAATGTAGCACAACATGAAGAACTACTGGACCAACTGATAGGAACCGAGCAATCACTTATGGATGTCTTTGACTTTCCAAACAATATTATTGCAACCCAATCAAAGCTACTAGAGGCAAGGTGCAAGAATATCATCTTGAAGGGGCAACTTGAAACATCCAAGGAGATGAATGAATGCTTGGCTACTAAGGTTGCTGAATTAAGAGTCTAGATTGCTGATCCTACATTTCTCAACCCAGCATTAACAAGAGATGAAGCTATTGGATAGCTTTAACTAAACTAAAAGGGGTTGAGGGTGTAATGGAAACTGTGGTGTTCTATCAATCCTTGGTAGAGGCCACATAGCAAAAAATTTAAAAGGCCTTGGATCAGACCCACCAGAAGAATGTATAGTTGACTACTAAGAACCATCGCCTATGGAATGTTGATGAGCACAAACAACAATTAACCAAATTTATCCATCAATAGCCAGAGCAACTGGCCAAAGAAAACATAGAACTAAGGAGATTGGCAATAGAGAATAGAAACCTATCCATGTAGGAGGTCTATGCCCTTTGCCAAAAACTTGCAATTGAGGTAGTCACCTAGAAATCATAGGCTCTCAAATTTGAGAGAGTCAAGGATCATTACATAGAATAGGTTAATCTACAAAAGAAAGTGAATGAAAAAAAAATTAATTAGTGAAGGAAAAAGTGAATGAAATCCTCTAACAACTCTAGCAAGGAAGAGAATTGTGGCAGCCTATCATTGATGGGATAGATGCCTACAAGAAGGTAGAAATCAACATTAAGGAGTTGCAAATTCAGGAGACAATAGAATATATGAAGCTCACTAATCTCTGATATGTCAATCTAGCCATGTTGACTACCAGATGGTGGTGGTTAAAATTAGAGAAGTAGATGGCTAGCTCATACTTGTTGTACGAGGCCTAGTTCAAGTATCACAAAGATACCAAGCAAAAGTGTGTGGTGGCAAATGCTAAACTTAAAGTTCTCAAGGGTAAATACACTAATCAAAGATCTACTACTAAGAACCTAGCCAAAAGGATGAACAACTACCAAGAGCTACAAAACATAATAAGGGCATTCTATGTTGAATGCAAATAGTTCACTACTTGGTTTGTCAATGTAAAGAAGATGTTCCTAGTAATGCCTTGTCCATGGGATATCCCCATTTCAACCCACATTGGTGATGTTGCATGGACTAAGAATGATCCCTAGAGTAAAGAGAAAAAGATGAAGGCATTACTGGATGCTTTTCACCTTCCACCAAAGGTTGTAGTGGTAGCAGGACAACCACAGTTGCATCAACCACCACATGTACCCAAAGCCAATGAAGGTCATTCAAAACCTCAAGAGCCACTTCCTAGGATTGTCTAATCTTCTCAACCATCTTCATGTCACCAAAGGATGTGTTGTCCAATTTCTGAGTTATCATGTCATGGTGTTCAATTTTGTGTCATGAACATGACAAGCTTTTGTAATGTGTTGATTTGTACACTCGAGCACTTAGTTTTGTCATGTTAGTTTATTTTGTTAAGAGTCAATCAATAATTTCATACCTTTTCAATTTTCGAAAGAAACTCAAGGATAAGTTTTCATTCAGTTGTGGGGTTATGATAAGCGTCAAAATGTTGTGTCAATGGGCCCCTACTGACGCAACCTCGTTGACAAGGCCCCATTTACATGGTGTTGCCCTGTTGATGGGGCCATGTTGACATAGCATTTACTACATCTACAGGGCCCCATCAACATAGTCCTATTGCAAAAAAAACTATAAATACAAGCTTCCAACCATGTTTATGAGACATCAAGTCATAATAGTAGCTGAAATCTTGCAGTTTTTGCATTCAAAAGTTAAGATATTTTCCCGAGTGCCCGCAATAAGAGTCATTCAGTGTACAAATCTTTATTCGAGCACTGTTGTACCTAAGCACAACAATGTGTGTAGAAATAAAGATGAGCTTCTTGATAAACCTTGTAGCATTCTAGATAGTTCAAATGTTGTATTCATGCATTTAATGTTTTTAGTTATTTATTTATTGCTCCATAGTAATTAAGCTAATTAAGTGATTAAGTGAGATAAGCTAAATAAATTAAGCACATAAGTACGACCACTTTGAGCGTAAACATGTATTCACTTGGTAATCCCAACAACATTATTACTTAGTTCACCCAGTAGCATAGCACTTGGTGACCTAGCAGTGGATACGTGGGTTCAAGACATGTATAAAAATTGGGACCAAATGCTTATGTTAAGACTAGTTAGAGATTAGTTAAATAGTAAAATTAAATTAATTCTCGATTTACTTCATCTCTCTCTTTAAGAACCAGACCATAAAACATAAAATAATAAAAATCATATGCCTCAATTACACTTAATCATACCATTGTGCATCATAAGTGTAATTGGGAAGATAATGAATGACCTAGTGAATACATGTTGAACACTAGAGCATCCACAAAATTTGATCAGATCATGTTGAACACTTCATGATTCATATGGTTGGGTGTATGGTACCTTCAACCGCTCATCACTTGGGTTTCATTATTTCACTTGAGATCTTTATTTTTCTTCAACAAAGCAAACATAGGCTATGAAATACCACTAAAATTTTTGGTGAACCATCTATAAAAACCTACTAAAGCAAGGAATGATCTTACCTCCCCAACATTGTTAGGAGTTTGTCAATTCCTAATAGCCTTCACCTTGGTAGCTTCCATCTGAATTTGAGTTTTAGAAATCACATGCCCCAAATATGTGATTTCCCTCTTGAAGAAATGACTTTTCTTCACATTGATCACCAACTATAGCTCATCCAAATTAAGACACATCATCCTCAAGTGATTTCAAAGCTCTTCCTCATTGGAGCTATACACCAAAATATCATCAAAAAAGACAATACAACACTTACCAATCAAGTTCTTCAATACATCATGCAACAATCTCATGAATGTAGTAGGTGCATTTGTTAGCCCAAATGGCATAACCAACCACTCAAAAAATTCATCTAGTCTCTTGAAAGCTATCTTCCACTCATTTCTAGGGTCAATTTTGATTTGATGGTAACCACTCTTCAAATCAATTTTGCTAAAAGTTTTAGCATTGATAAGGACGTCAAGGATATCATGCATCGTTGGAAGAAGAAACCTTTACCTCATTGTTATCTTGTTCATTGCCTTAGAATCAATACACATCCTCCATTCACTGTCGTCCATCTTTGGCCCTAGCACTACTAGAATTGCACGAGATGAAATGGATTTTTTCATGAGGCCATTTGTAACTCCTCTAGTTTTCTTTGCAATTTAGCCTATTGATTTGGTGCCATCTAATAAGCTCTCTCATTTGAAATGTTAGCACCAAGAAAAAAAATCAATCTAATGCTGCACATTCCTCATTGGTGATCATTAATTTGTTGACACATTTATACCTTCTCATGAAGTAGATTTTATGAAATATTGCTGAGAATTAAAATTATCTAATTTATTTTTAAATTATTATTGGCCATTGTAAGATAAGAATTAGGCCAATGGTAGAGAACATGATAGAAATATGAAAGATAATGAGGGAAAATCAATGAACAAAAACCTCAAAGTTTAAAATATGAGGTTGTTGTTGATGGCATACACGTAAGGGTGATCAGATCAAATTTGTTGAAGTGTGTAAACCTAACACTTTAAAGGATCATGATGCTAAGCAAAAGACCAGTTTTTTTAACAATTTGATAAGTCAAATAATGCACCGTTGGACATTGAAATACACATTCTGTAAGCAAGGATCATTTAAAAAATCGGACAGTGCTCTGGATTATAATTTTAACAGGCTTTGCACAAAATGGGCAAACTGATGAGGCCACCATTGAATTCGACAAATACCTATGAAAATTTGGGTTATTGGAATGCCGTGATTTTAGGATATGTGCAGAATGTAAAAATGGTACATGCCATGGTTGCAGGATTACCCAGTGTTGGCATACCAGGGCATTGAATTTGTTCATGATTTTATGAACCCATGTATCACTGTGGCTTCTTAGCAAATGGACAACACGCCTTCTCAATCTTCTCACTCTGGTACCAGAAACCATGGAAAACCGAAAAAGGTTATTATGGTCTGGCGTTTGCAGGGAAAGCTCCTCTGCTTCATCCAGGCAGCAGGAACAAATGGTGGCCGTCATAAAGGGATTCAAGGCGCTGTCAGTCGCCGCTATCATGCAGGGAAAGGACGATATCCTCGGTGGGTTTTCCATCAAAAACAAAAACCTACCTCTGCTCCTGTACACACTGTCTAGATCTCCACTACTGAAGCTGAACCCCACCGTTATCTTCGTACCTTCGAATTCTAAGAAAAGAAGTTAGCGGCATCACAGACATGTTTTGGATTGGAGCAACAAAAACTAAATGAACGGAAACAGCTTCAGCAGTGAAGGCATGGAAGACGAGCAAGGCACGAGTGGCAGAAGTAGCATTATGTGTCCGATGGCAATGGCCGGAGGCTGACGCTTGGCATGATGAGTTCGGGAGAAGTCCATTAACGGAAATGTTGGATTTTTAACTTTGGCGGGGTAAAAAATAAAATTCATCATCTGGGATGTGCAATAAGCAGCTATTATTAAGATATAAATCAACTTTCCATTTTTAAAGTCATATATCGTTCTCTAACCTTGCTAACGTGGTTAGCGTTTAGTCATGTACCGACTGAGCATTTGTGCAATTTGAAATATTTGTATATGATGAGAAGTTGTCATTGCCAAATGTGGCTTAAAATTCTCATGATAATTGTTACTCCAAGGTCACTATATAAGGGCTTCAAGGGTAGAATTTGAAAGGAGGCCTATCGGGCAATGGCTTGTTAAAAACATCAATTTAGCTACTTTGTTTTAATCTTGTGAGTTCATTTCTTCCCATTTTGTTTTTAATTACTTAGTTAATGATTTCGATAGTATTGTGCTTGACATTTAATTTTGGGATTTTTCTAGGTTGCTTTTATAGCTTTATTTTAGTGCAATATTAGACTTCTATTAAGGATTGCCATATAAGAGCTTATGTTGTCAAAAAACATCTTGAGCACATTAATAGTAATGTCTTAAAGAAATTGTCTCTTTGAGTTTAGAGAATCTAGAAAGTCTTTGATACTTTGAAATGACTGAAAGAGCTTCTTATTTTAAAGCTTATTGCCTTAATATTGTAATGTTGAAATTGTCAAATTTTTTTGGAAGTTCTATTGTTTGCAATTCTTGACCAATTTTAACTAGCCAAATAGAAGTTTGTACTATGTTGTTTACAATGTGTTTTGGTAGTTAAATAAAATGTCTTTTATGAATTTTTTTGTTGAGCTCAAAGGTTTTGACAATTCGTAATAGATTGAATTGGAATAGCTTTATTGTGAAGTGTTTCCTCATGTTAATTTATCTTGCTTAAATATTTGAGATCCCACACAAATATGCTTTCTTTTCTTTTCTCTTTCTAAAACCCGTTGAATCTTGCTCTATTTTTAGTTTTCTTGTGGAATTTTTTGTCTAGAAAAAATTAGGAGTAGATTGACAAAATTATGCTTAAACATTTTTGTGAAATTTTATTTGTTACAAGTAATGTACTATAGGAACTATATAGATTAAGTGACTTGAAAAAATAGGAACCTTTAACAACTTAAAGTATTTGACAAAGTTAGTTGAATTTCTTTTATGATAGCCAATTACAATTTCATACACAACCCAACGATTTCAATATTCAGAATAGCAAACATATACTCACATTTAGTTCGTTTCATAACTACTAAATCTACTTGAAGGTATTTGGGCCTTGGTATTGCCGGAGACTAGCAGCCACCTAAACCCTGTTTGAAGAACACCTTTGTTTCTTGTGACCTTGATGATGAGTAGTGAGGTACCCCTATGCCCAACCATACAAATCACAAGCATTCCTACATGATTTGGTCAAATTTCATGGATGGGACTAGTTGTGGCATCTAGATCGCTATGCCTTAATCATAGTTCACTGTCTTCCCACTTGGACTAGTGGTAGCTTTGTCATGTATGGTTTAGTCTAGAATGAGGCATATGATTTTTATTACTTTATATTTTATTGTTCTATGATTAATAATAGGTTGAAACTCAATTTATAATCAATTCAGCTGATCTAATTGCTAATTAATAATTAACTACCCTAACATAAGTATTCGATCCCACTTCCTGTGTACATCTGGAACACATATAACGCTACTAGGTTACCAAACGTTAAGCATCGCTGGGATTACCAAGAGTCATATGCATGCTTAAAGCGATCATACTTATGTGCTTAATTAATTAACATGCATGAAATTGTAAATATTAACTAAGTACATGAAAAGTAAATTACATGGAAAGTAAATCTAATCTAAGTCAAAGTGTTGCAATGAATAAGAATCAATCTTGATCTTATTGCCACTCATGGAATATGTCCAGGTACATTTCTAGTCAAATAAGACTTCATACAACTGACTCAAATCCACTCTATGGGCACTCATTGACTATTATCTAAAATTACAAAATAAAACTACAAGAATTTAGCTACTCTATTTACAAAACTATGAACAACTAATGCAAAACTATTACCCAAACCATGTGCCCAAGTGCTATATTTATAGGCTAGCCCATACCCCCCAATATCAAATATCTAATAGTGCATCTAGGGGCTTGATATTGGGCATCCAATATTGGGGTTCTAATATCAAATATTAGAGCCAGGCAAATCATGACTCATCATACCCCCACGACCGAATGAAAACTCATCCTTGAGTTAAACAAAATGAGGAACAAGTTTCTTACAAAATAATGGACTCGTATGGAATAAATGATTGATATGCAAACTATTGATTGACTTTGA